>JBCJKH010033405.1:0-14365 GCA_039877255.1 Loriculus beryllinus
CCATCCCTGGCAGTGTTCAAGGCCAGGTTGGACACAGGGGCTTGGAGCAAGCTGCTCCAGTGTGAGGTGTCCCTGCCGGTGGCAGGAGGTTGGGACTGGATGAGCCTTAAGGTCCATTCCAGCACAAACCACTCCATGATTCAATGATTCTATAAATCCTGTGGTACCCTTAGTCCCTGAACCTCAGATGAAATTAGAATCCCAGAGCAGTTGGTACATTAATTTCTATACTGAGCTAGTTTTAATTTTTTTCCAAAATCCAAAAGGCAAGAGCCACTTGCGTTGATTGTGATGTGGTAATCACAATGACAGTGATTATCAGGGAAATATCTGTAGGAACTGGTGATGGAAGTTTAGCTGTAAACCCATCCTACGGAGACTGTTGATTGACATTTAAGGAAGCTTTGGCAAATGCTGCTGTTTTCGAAGAGTGGAGACATCATTCTTTGATGTCTCTCAAAAACACCCCTCTCAAAACCTCTGTGGGTTTATGTATTTGTTTGCATCACACAGTAACAGATCTTACTTTCTCTAGTTTTTAAGATGCCATTCTAAAGGGCGACCATGCTTGAGGATGAATCTATTGGATACCTTGGGGATCAACTAAAAGATATTGAATCAATTGACAAAACCCATTTTGGTTTGTATATAAACAATGAAAGGATGAGTAAGTCATGATTGTTTGCTGCTGTTCTAATCATCTATCCAATGGAGACAGGAGACAAGGTTCAAAAGTCCCTCTAAACACCTATAAATCCAGCTATAATTAGCAATTCTAGAGACTTCTTTTCAGGAGCAAACCCATTCAACAAGCACTGCGAACATGTCTCTATTCCAAACACATTGCCTTTCTTCATTAGCTATTCCAGCAACAACCAATAACAGAAGTGGCCTTGGCAAGATGCAGAAGAGCTCAGTGCTTAGCGTTCAGCACCTTGATGCCTTCCCAAAGAGGAAAGGGAGATGAGGAGGGAGTGATGGACTTGCTGAGGGGTAGGGCAGGAAAAGACAGAGCTTGCTGTTGGTAACATTTCTGCACCATGACCCTTAATGCCCTGACTCTTGGTGGAAAACAATGGGTTTAGGCACTACTAAGTGAATCTCATGAGGACGAATTGTCAGTCTTAAAAGGACAAGATACAGACAGGGTGAAATGATCTTGTGTACATCACTACCCTTGCATCCCTCGTTCAGCAACGTTTGGGCATGGCCTCTTCTTTTTGCAAGATGCACAGTCATCATTGCAGACCTGAAGGAAAATGTGGGAGAAACCACAGGAGCAAACCTGGAACTGCCAGGGAATACAAATGGGTGAAATAAGAGACCGTGGTGAGACCTGAAACGTAGGCCAAGCCCATTCAGCTCTTGCAAATCAAGTGCTTACCGTTTGCTGCAGCGTCATCCTGCTCCCCTCCTCGTTGCCTTCATTGTGAACAATGCAACATTTCAATCTTCTTTAAATTCAAGGACACCAAGTCCCTGAGTGCCCTGCACTGAATAGGAAAACAAACCTGACTGGCCTTAACAGCATCTTAGCTGACGTCAGTGATGCAGAACATATTGCTACAAACACAGACTCTTCTAGGGGTGCCATCCATCCACACTGACAAGAAAGGGAGCGCTAGCTCCCTTTATCATGTCTGAGAGAGAGGGATGTGTGAAGCAAAGCTAAATGTGTGAAATGCAAATACAAGTAGCTACGTTCTGGTAATACATTCCCTGTATTGTTTAGGAGTACTGCAGGGCTCCGGCTCGGGAATGCTGATCTCCCCAACAGATGGCACATCAGCCCTATCTACCTAGAGAAGACATGCTCCTGCGAAAGCAAAGAGGCAGGAGACAATGTGAAGCATGTAAGGGGAGCACAGTGGCATCCCCCCTATTTGCAGCTTCGAGTATCAGGGCTGGGGACCACAATGGACACTAAGGGAGCTGCATCCCAGATGTTTTCCCAAAGGTGCACGGTTTGGGGAATTGAATTCTTTCTTTGGTCTCTTTTGGGTTTTATTGGGGTTTTTAAGGTGAGATTCTTGGGATTTCTTAATTGGAAAAACTTCATTAAGATTAGTTTGGTTAAGTACAGGGGCATCATAGAATCCCAGATTGGTTTGGGGTGGAAAGGACCTTAAAGCTCATCTAGTCCCAACCCCCATTCATTTGCACAATTCTATGGGCTTCTATTGCACCTGAACATATTCTTCATGGCTCTTGATAAGAGCTGGAGACACTCACAGAGAGGGTTCAGATATTGTGCTGGGGTTTAGATCCACCTGGATGAGCAGATTAAACCCATGTAGCTGTCACCTATCTCCTCCTGTAGGTGTTCACTCCAAACTCGGAGCCTCCAAACTTCCCTAGAGCCTCTAAGCAACACAGAGAATGGCTTTCAAGGCATGGAAAAGTTGTCTTCTGGGCAAAGATGTAACCACCCGTGTCCCACCAGGCTGAGAACTAGGATGTGAATCAAGGGACTGATTTTTCTACCTGTCCTATATTGAAGAAAGAACAAAATTGTATTGAGGAAACTCTATGGAGAGCACGATTTGCATACACCAACCTGCTTACGAGCCTCTTCTGCTGCTCCTAAAGGCCACCAGTGTCTCAGCTTGATCCAATTACTGCAGTATCCAGCTTATCACACTGACCATTTTCTTCCCCTCCTTTTCTGCAGAGCTGAGGCCTCATTAAGTGGAAATGTGACAGGTCCAGTCAGTGTTGAATCCAAAGTCTTAGTTCTGTATTTGGAAGCAACCTCAGATTGTGGGAACTTTCATTCCACACAACAGCAGCCTCCTGGTACCCATACTCTTTAATGGATTTAGACCATTCACAGTATTTGTGCTTGTCATATTGCTTCCCCCTGAATTCTGGCACTAGTAAAGATTTAATATTACTATGTATATACATGTATATATGCAAAAGCATATCTATTTCCTTGAAATGTCTTTCAGCATTCTGGTGAAACAACCATGATGATGCTTCTCAATGGGTTGAAAAGAGCTGCATTTCTTGTCACCGCGCTACTCCGAAATGTCAGAACTATCAGGGAAGTGATGCTTGAAGTGAAAGTGCACCAGGATCCCATCTTTAAGCTTGGATCATTCTGAACAGACAGAGTTCCTTTAAATTCTTCATGTCCTTCTATTTTAATACTCCTGGAGAGCCTCTCAGACATGCAACAGGAAATAAGCTGTGGCTTTATTGCCCTACAAAAGCATGTAAGAAAAAAGAGTACTTTGGGTTCTCTGGGTCAGAACATTTCCACTGCAACATTTCAGCATAAACACAGAGAAACGGCTTTACACACTGATTTAATTCCTCATCTCAGATGTAAAAGCAAAGCTTGTGAAAGGAATGCACTTGGGGTACTTCAAACCTCTTGTGAAGCCCCATCACCGGCTGCCTTGACCACAGCACTGTCTGCTGGAAGTCCTCTCCCTACTGCTGTGCATGGGCTGAGGATGCTCCCATACACCTCTGTAAGAGCCTTTCCTTACAGTTTGAGGGAAGGGAAGAAGAAGAGCATCACTTCCAGCAGCACAGGAGAAAGGGATCTAAGCACACACCGTCACAGAGTGGGACTGCAAAGGCAGAGCAAGGTGCAGTTTGCCTCAGGAAGGCTCAGCACACTGTTTGTCCTTTACACTTAGGAAAGCCTTTCCCTCCAGGATGAGGCGCAGAAGTTAAACTTTATCAAGAACAAACACAACAACAGGGAAAAATCACAGCAAAACAGAGGCTGAGCCTTTCCCACTCGCTAATTCTAGCATCACTGCAGATGCACCAGCCACAGCCGCATCAGCCACAGCCTTCCAGTTTGTACGCCCTGGGTAAAGAGGTGGGTTCATTTGAGGAAAACTAGGAAACCCACCGCCTTTCATGGGCCCTTCATTCACTTTGGAAAAGGAGATGTAAATGACATGCAAGCCGTGTGCCTTTTGCCCCCCAGTGGCATTTGTGAGGCAAAATCCAGAAGCAAATCCCAGAGCAGAGTGACTCGGACAGAGAGAAGATGCAGCGCTGCTCCCCAACTCTTCCCTGTGGTTTACTCAGGGATCATCCTCTTCTGTGACTAGGACACTGGCCAATAAATGCCTCATATTCCTTGTATCAGGTACACCAAGAACCCCTCCGTGAACCAATGATGTGGGAAATCTCTTCAGCTTTGTCCGTTGCCAGGATGGCTAGATGGAAGGTGTGATTTACCCATCACACTGGTGTTACCCCACTCTCTGAATGCATGGAGCTCAGCATCTGCCCGAACCCAGCAGAGCCACGAGGTGTCTAAATTAATACAATAAATATAAAGAATAAAGACTAAAAGCTCAGGATCCTGTGTTGGGCTTCCTTGTGTGCAGGAACGAGGAACAGCAATGCAGGAACGAGTTAAGGAGCTCTTCAAGAGTCAGTGTGGAGCTTAATGGGTCTATTTATCCCTGGCAGAACTCCAGTGATGCCAGATCCAGCGTAATTTTCCATACAAATGGAAACACAATGCAGGAAGCCACAAACTGGCTGTATGAAAAGCCAGCTTAGGTCTGCAGTTTATTAGCCTGGGCTCCTGGCCACAAGAAAGTACCTAATTTGCTTCTGGACTGCAGGGAGCCCTGGAAACCACACAGAATGTTTGTACTGGGCTGCATTTAAGCAGGGAGTAGGTGCCACCATCATTATCCACTGTTATTTCTATCTCTATCTATATCATCATATGTATATCATATGTGTATCTCTATATCTCTACCTATACTTATATCATCTATATCTATATCATCTATATCTATATCATATATGTATATCTATATCATACCCATATTTATATCTATGTCTATCTGTGAGGAGGACAGGCTATTTTGTACCAGTAGTTCTCGTGATGTGCAATCAGTGCAAAGAAACATGGAAAAAGATGGGAAATTAGTTCTTGAATTTATTCTTCCATAGATGAGCTGGAAATTTAACTCATGGAAAAAGAGCTGTTTGTGTCCAGTTAACAATGGGCTGGATCCCATCACTCCCTAGGCTAGGCAGGGCTAACTTTGTTGGAGCAGAGGTGAAAGGGGACTTAAAGGGCACTTCCAGACATGACAAGAAGCAGGATTTCACAGAGCATTGGAGCTTCTGTGGCAGAAATCCAGGTGCTTGCAGGCCCACCAAGGGCTGAGCATCAGCTCAGTGTGTATTTGGAAGAGCATGGTTGGACAGACTGAGGGGTTCTAAGTAGGGCTGAGGTTGCAGGACATTTAGCAGTACCTCCTCATGCAAGTCACTTTAAGCTCATTTTGCAGCTCAAACACTCCAGTTTCTCCCTGTGGTAAAAGGTGAATGTCACAATAGTAAAAAAGAAAGAAACCAAAAATACCACAAAAGCAAAAGAAACCAAAATGCCACAAAAGCAAAAGAAGCCAACCAAAACTCCACAAAACAATGAACCAACCAAGAAACCCCCAACACATGTACTGTAACACGGTGCATTCGGCTTTTCCTATGTGAAACGTTGACATCTAGGGAATTCTGCCCCTCTTTTAGATTCTGCTTCTAAGGGAAAGTATGCTTCAAGCTATAGAGAGTGTTACCAGGTTATCTTTTAAGAGGAGAGCATCACCCTCCTCTCACACTTCTTAGATGTAAAATTACCACTGACTGCTGTGTAGCAAGACAGAAAAGCTGTGTCTCATGGTGATGGACTGGATTGCTCCACTGACTTACCTTCAGCAATAGACTCCATGTGTATCAGGACATAGCTTAAAAGGAATGATCATCTTTGTAATAGATCACATACTGAGTCACAAGCTACATATTCAACAGAAAATCAGCTAATTGCTCACTTCTTCTAAGATATCCCTGAAGGATAATCGACCTCTGCAGAGCTGTTTCTTAGTTGGAAACTAAATAATTGAGCTGAAGTAATGCATTTCTCTTTCAGGTTCCTCTCTGTGTTTTTTTTTCCTTCTTCCTTGCACCAAAGTCACCAGCATGAACATGAGCCTTGAATTAAGAACTAAAATCAGCTTGAGTTTTGTTTGTTTAATCTACGGCTGAAAACCAGAAGAGGTTGTCAAGGCAGAAGAAGGGAACATTGCACTTTCCATGCCAGTTCTCATCATTAGCATGCAGCATCTTCTTCCTGCATGTACATCAAGAGTCTTCAACAGGATTTACGTGGACTTCTGCTTGTAACAGCAGCCCTGCAGAATACAAAGGAAGAACTGGACAGTACTGGAACCTGATAGATTTGTGAAGGCCCCAGATTTGATGGGAATCTTCTTTATTAATTTGATTTATCAGTGGCTAATCGCTTCTGCACTGTAAATCTGCAAAGGCCAATTCTTGAAATCACCAAACAATAAGAAGGTACGAAACACTAACAAGTCCTAATGCAATCAGAACGTTAATCAATAGTCTAAATGAAGCCTTGTATTGCCAATGATGCATGAAAATGTATTATTGTTAGGAACTGCAAGCATGGGTTTCACTGAAAGCAATAAAAGGAAAAGCCATGTGTTTGGAGAGAAATACAGTATAAAGAGCATTTGGAAGTATTGACTCTACAATTAACTGCTCAAAAGACCAGCTTCAAGGAATAAGCCGTTTCACTGAAAAGCTGCTTTCTTGCACAAAAAGTAAGTCAAACGAGTGTTAATGCAATAAAGAGATACCTGAAAAAGGTCAACTCTGACCTGTGCAAACGCAACAGGAGAACATATATATATATGTATATATATATATATATATATACATATTAAACACTGCATTTAAAATATATGTATTTATTTAATATTTAATTATGTATTATTTAATATTTAATTATGTATTATTTAATATATAAAATATAGAATAATTGATTTAATATCTATTTAATACGTATTCTTAAATAAGTAATAAAATGTATTTCTTTAATATAGAATTTCAATAAATATTTATTGACATACATAATTACCATATATACAATTATAAATATGATTATTATTATTAAACCTTCATAAACTGCAGCCTCACCCCAGACAGGATCCTACAGCCACTCCATTCACACCAGAGGACAGAGCTACAGCTTGTGTTCACCGCTGTAGGAAGAAGCAGACTGTTCACGTGGAGGCTCACTCTGCAGCACTGCTTTATGGCCATTGAGGAAATCCTGCCTTCCTGAGTTTCTAACTGGGTTCGGATGAATGCTAAGTTAAAACGGTGTTTTTAAACCACCTCTGAATTCTAAAAGGCAGCAAAATAGCGTTCTGTTTGGAAGAGCAATTTAGCTTTATTAAGCAGCACGACATAGACTAAGTGAGCTAAGCCAAGCTTTGCACAGCACACTGCAGCAGTCAGCAGCAGCAGCAGCTGCCAATCAGTCTAGAACCTGATTACTGAGGGCTGTGCTGACAAGGAAAGGTGTTCAAACTCCCTCTTCTCACTTACTCATCTCCCAGGCTTAGACACCTCAGTTCACCTCTGATGCTACTGGAGGAAGCATCGCTTCTCAGCCTGTATTTGTGTTTCTTTGTTTTCATTAAACCCCTTTGCCAAGGCTGTTTCACTTGCATTGTTAGAATATATTTCACCAGCAGCGTAGGCAGCGCTTACTGTGAAATCTGTACTTCCCGTTTTCCTGCTGGCAGGAAAATTGGATACTTAAAACCAGTTGGGAACTAAGGAGTTGGACCTGTTGCAGGCAAGTCTTCAATTGCTGTTATAAAGAGGCCCATTAGCAGGTTTGATTGGAGCAAGCAAGGTGTGCTGCTTTACTCCATCAATCTGATTTCTTCCCAACTCAATCCTGCTCATGAATGTTAGAAGTACTGAATTAGAGGAATCTGGTTTTCATGGCCAGGCATGGATACAGGGAGCAGCCATACAACAATGTACTCACATTTAGGCAGAAAAAAGAGGATGCATTATTCTTTGTGAGCATTTCCTTGCTCTTTAAATCTTCAGATACCCCTCTTTCTGTAAGGTCATCACATGAATTTAAGATACACCATTCTGGAAACTAAATTAGCCCTCATTTACTGGGAAGTTGAATGCAGGCAGACTAATGGTGGTGCAAATATAATTGGTTCCCAACATGTGTCAGTGTGTATACTCCTCAAGCCATGGAAAAGATGCATTATGGGACTAATTTTTAAATGTTAATGGATATTGGATGGTTGCCAGACACCCAGCTGTGCACAAAACATTGAGATGGTAAATAGCTCTTGATCTGTTTAGAAACAAATTATAATGGCTGTTTGGATTCCACACGACTGAAGGCATGGTAACCAGCACAGGCTCCCAGACTGACCCTATTAACTGCGCTGAGGGGAATGCGCTGATTTTAAGAAGCAAAAGAAGAGACATAAAATTGGACTATCAAGATGCCATTTCCATTACTTTTAGATTCATATTAACCAAACAAAACCCCAACAACAACCCATAGCACCTGTTACCATTGCCTACATGAGCTAAGTTATTGAAGGGAGCTTGTTTGCTAGGCTCCTTTGGTAAGAGGTCAAAAAGAAAGGCTTTCATCACTCAATTAACTTGATTTGGAAGCTGAGGTCCGCGTGAAAAGCTTACCTGCACTTACAGAACAAAATCACACCAGCGATGGGTCTCGCTGAGCCACACCAGGGAATGAGACCTCTCTTCATTTGATGTGGAGTTCTCATCATTTTAATGTAAAGTCTACCAATAGCAGCATTTGCAGGAAATTCTCTGCTTCAAAACATCTTATTAATTGTATTCCTTTGGTCAGCAAAGCCCAACAGGGGATTTTTAATCAACTAGATTAGGTGCTTTTGATTACTATACTGGAGAATTTGCAGAGAGCATCGTTTCACAAGTGAGAAGCAGACTAATTGTCAGCAGCACAGGAGAGCTCTATCCCATAAAAGTGTGTGCTCAGCAGATTGAGGCCCCTTGTCGCAAACACATAAGACAGTCACACGTATATTCAGGAGATCTTCCCCTTTAGGATTTTGCTGTTTGGGCTTGAAAAAACCTGGTAAAAAGCCTTCAAGTGTAGGACATGATCAGTCCATTTATGACACGAGTTTCTCCATGAAAACATCCCACCAAAACGGTATGCAATTCCAAGCAGCGGAACACAGTGTCACTGAATCAACAAGGAATGACTCAAGAGCTGACTATGCAATGTCATTAAATCACAGCCTGTCAATAATGCAACTTTGCAGTTACAGCTTTGTATGTTGAATTTGTGCTGCTTAGCACCTAGTCTGTAGGATGGGGTTTAAAGTGGTGCTTCCTGCTAATGGTGGTAGCTTCAATGATCTCAAATGGATTAAGAAAGGGGCCTGAAAGTAATTCATTTTCTCTTTCTGAAAAGAACATCGCTTTCAGCAAATGTGGAACATCTACAGAACAAAAAGCATCCTGACCGCTAGGAAATGTGTGCTGTTCTAAAAGCAACCATCAAAACATGACAAAGGAAGAGATTTTTGCCCTGACAGCTCCAGAGTTTTGATCCAGTAAGCAACTTGGGGCAATGTTCTCCTTATCACCCATCTCAAGTGCTAAGAAAATGAGATGAGAAAGAGAGAAAGCCCCTACCTCAGCTCAAACTTGTTTGACAAAGATGAGTTCTGGCCCCACAGAGGCATACCTTAAGCTTGCTGCTACCCCCATCACTGCCATCCTCAGCCCTGTGCAGACCGGGGCACAGCATTCCATTTCTGCCACTGAAATACTGAGATTCACTGAAACACTGCTACTAATTCCACGGAAATGCAGTGTTTCAGTGGCATTGGGACACCCACAGCAGGACAGTTTTGCTCTTCTCATGCTGGTGGGAATCACATAAGCAACCCTGCCAGCAGAATAGGAGACAATCACAGCACTGCCTGCAGCAACAGGAATACTGGATGGAGAGTCAGAGTTTGGACATATGAGCATTACTGGTGAACTGGGCTTAGAAGCTGGGTAGCAACTGGTTCTCTTCTGAGCTTCAGCAGGGAGGATTTTATGCCACTGATGCTACCCCGAGGAGATGCTGCTGTGCTGCTTCCTCTGCCGTTGTCAATAGGCAAATCACAACTGGCTGATGTCTGGCAAGAGCAGAAAGGATGCAAACAAGCTTGTTGTTCATTCCTCATCCTGGCTGGGGTCTGGGAGTGCACCCCCAGCCATGAGCATTTCACACCTTTGTAATGTTAATATTCCATCCATGCTGCAAGCAAACAACCGGGACTTCCCTTTCCTAGTAAAGACCCGGTTCAGCATCAGGATTCAGACAGCACATCTACAGCAAGGACCAAGCTGTACCTTCAGTGATGTTAGCATCAGCCTGAGCTAATTCCACTGAGATGGAAGAATTCATTCCTCATTTTCCAAAGCCAATGAGAACAGAGCCTGACCAGCAACATTCAGGGTCTGAACGACCTACATCCAAAGTGTGCTTTCACAGATGCAGAGTAATTCCATTAGGGTACACTCCGCAAAACCTTTTCCTTGCATAACTTGTTTCCATTTCTCTTTAGCGTAATGAGATTTCATGATGAAAGCCAAATACAATCTGGTCGAGCAAAAATGCATGTTAGGCTGATCCTAATAAGCCCAATGAAAATCAATAATGCTGCTGGTTCCCCTGAAATCAGCCTACATAAGCCCCAAGCACTGTGTTCTGCCTAAAGCAGAGTATTAGCTGCTTATGTAAGGCAGAGATTTCCTAGTCTAAAATCCAAAAACAACCCAAAATAAATAGTTGTTATGAAGCCCCTCCAAATCAGAGGTAGGTGTCTCCTGTCATTAAAATTGTATCAAGGAGCAGTGTTAAAAACCCAGGCAACCTGCTGCAATCAGCTGTAGCATGTAGCATGTAGCATCTATCATATCACACTCCTTTTGCTCACAGTTTACATTCAGTAATGGGGAAACACGAGTTAAGAGGGGAAGAGAGGGCAGAGCTGAAAGACAGGAATGTGCACATGTCATATACAGCATCTCTGAGAGCAATACCCATCATTATGTAGATCACCGTGTGGCACATATTTCAAATCACATCCTTCTTTGAAGTTTGCCTCTTCTTAAATAAGCTAATAAATGTAGGGAGCTTAAAATATCATTTCCCTTACATTAGTAAGCTGTTTTTTTCTCTGCATAAGAAAATGTCTCTCTGCAATGATCTGCCTTATGAATGACCTGGGGAAATCGTTTCAGGTTTCTTTAGAACGCACCCATTTGTTTCTTATTGGTGAGCTCAATTTGCCAGCGAGTTCTGGAGCGAACAGCAATAGCCTATCCGCAATATTGGATACCCAAAGGTGCCAAATTAGTTCTAGTTTCCTATTAAAACAATATTTAAATAATTCAGCATGCAATTGCCTGCCTTATTTTTGCCTTTTCCAATGCTGTGCTATTACCACGTTGATAGATTTGCGAGAGTGAGGCGTTTTATGAATTCCTTGAATTAAGAAATCCTTACAGGAACAAATGCAAGCACGAGCTTTTATTTCTGTGTAGCGTTTGCATTAGAAAGGCTTCCCTCAGGACAAGAATATATTGAATTCCTGCAAGTGTATAACTTCATGTAAGTAGCGTATTTGTATTTATTTACCAAATAGAAGCAGGGTAATGCCGAATCCAAGGACTGCATCATCATTACAGATCACACATCTGGAAGCACATGGAATTAGGTGACATCTACATTGGAAACGCACCTCTCCCTTTGACAGGGGTATGGGGCATGGCTCATTGTGCCTAGTTCAGAGGTTGCATTGGCTTCTGCCTGTACATCACAGGTGTACAGTGCTGTTGCTATGGAGACTGGCTCAAATGAGCAGGGAATTTCATTTTGATAAAGTTCTATTCTTGGCCAAAGGAAGAAGGGCCCATCCTATATTCAGCATCACATATGGCAGGGCTTAGTACTTGAGAGACAGGCTCTGTAAATAACAACAGGCTCAGAAAGCGAGCTGCATCTTCCCCACATGGAATTAGCACCTGTAAATAACACCTTGGAAGTGGGTGGTGGAAGCACCCCTGTGACAGGAATCTGGGCAAGCAGAGCCACCAGCAGAAGCTGCTCAGGGAATCAATAGCACGTTGCTGGCCAAAGCCACAGCGAGCCTTTGAGAAAAGGAAAATTCATTCCAGGTGGAATGTTTCACCAATTCCAACTTAAACCATTCAGACTAAAGAAATGTCTCCAGGAGCATTCCCAGACAGTGAATGAATGGCTATGGCTTTCACAGAACCACAAAATGGTTTGGGTTGGAAGGGACCTTAAAGCTCATCCAGTACCAACCCCCTGCAAGAGCCTCACAAGCCTCCTCAAACCAATGTGCCCCTACAGAAGGGACAAAATGTGCTCTTTATGGGTGAAATCAAGCAGAAGTGAGGGACCAAGAGGGGCACTGGAGGTGGCATAGGGCTGCAGAAGGGAGGTTTAGCCCCTTGCCCTGTGTCCCAGTGAGGAGCGGGCTGAGGGGCCTTGGGAAGCAATAGACCAGATTTCCTCAATAGGTTAAACTCCTCAGTGTAGAAAAGTTCTTAGTTCCTTTGGCAAACAAGGGTCAGGAGGCGTCTGTGGTGGGGTTTGGTTCTTTTCTCTTTAAATCTTGGATTTAAACTACTCTTAAACATACTCTTAAACTACTCTTCACATCCAGCAGCCTTATGTGAACAGCTGCTACACCAAGACCTCTTTTGGAGAACGTGATTTTTTTCTGCACTGATTTGTAATAAAGATAATATAATAAAATAATAATAAAATAACAATAAATAATATAAATATTATATAAGTACATATAAATAAAATAATAAATAATAATAATAAATAATAAAATATGAAAGAATTTACAGCTATTCCCAGACTCTGTGCGATGCTTGAAAACTGCAGACTCCTTAAAGCCTTTTACCTCAGAAACACCTTTCCTTAACCTAACTACTGTTTCACCATGGTGAAATCAGTTCTGCTTCTGGCATGGATTGAGCACTAGTCATTGCTGGGAAGGCCTGTTGGCAAAACTGAGTCCTTCAGCTACCGTATACCTTTTCCTAAACTATATCTTAACTTCCATAAATAACCGATGAGGTGGAATCTCCCTTTGCACCTTTTTCATGAGGTTTTATTATGAGAGAAATCCATTTTGTACCATCATAATATCACTTGCCATAAGGAAATAAGAGGATTTGCTTCTCCCCTCATGAAACAAACACCCAGACTGCAGTACAAGAAAAGGCAAAGACAACTAAAAGACAGCAATAGTTACCCTGGCAAATTGAAATAGTGACTATCTTGGGGAGGAAAAAGCTGTTATTAAACTCCAACTACCTGAGACAGTGTCAGGCGGTGTGACAATGAAGACGTCATTACTAAATAGGACTCTTTGGTCCCTTAGCTGTCAATAATTAATACATTATTTACACTTGCACATTCTCATTTCCCAGCTTTCAAGATTTCATTTACACTCTGATCCTTTTGCTTCGCAGGCAATTTAACATCACTGTGACCTTCTCCTGCCTGGCACTATACACCTATCAAGCAGAGAAAGAGAATAGCATCTAATATGTGCATTTATTAAGGTTGGAAGCTTCGGTGGAAGAAGTGACAAATGCCAGTGCTGGCTACAATAAACTGGGAGGGAAGCAAATTGCCCCAAAAGAAAAATCAATTAAGAAGCCATCTTATCAATAGTGTTTGGAGGAGACTCAGCATTTGCATGTTTTAGAGTGGCTGAAATGGTTCTAATGAAAACCCAAGGGAATTAGCAAGCTTAGAAAAGCCATAGCACAAAGTGCAGAGAACCTCATGGTAAAGATACACCATTTTGACTACGTGAAGTTGAACTATTCTGCTAGGTTAAAACAGCATTATTTGTCTCATGATGCTGAAGAGATTCCTCGGAGAAGCAATGTCAGATGAGATGTAAATTGCTGTTACATCACAGTGTATATGAGCATAAAGTATAGCATATGTTAAAACTGTGCTGTAAGCAAGGATTGCCAGAACACAACCAATGCAGCAGCCACAATCCTTTTGGAGCCAGTGCCAAGTTTCCAGTTGGATTGAACTGTTCTGTTTCAAAAAGTAAGTACTCTGGCCCTGTCCTGGTACAATGGATGATCCTGAATGGGGAAAACTACAGCAATTTGAAGTTGGGGCTCTCAGGGGATGTTTCTATTGGCTTCAGCGGATTTTTGGACCTCAGTGCAATTGGAAACTAGTAGCAATAAGAGCTGCAATAGTCCTACTCCAAGCAAGCTAGAGCTGACAAAGCCCAGAGATGCTTTTCCACATGTGGGCATTCTACTGAGCCACTGAACAAAACCCCTTTGGCATCTTACAGTTGTGTAGAATACATCATCATCACTTAGAACGTGCTCTTCTAAGTCCATGCTCTTCTAAGAGCATGCTCCGTGCTCTTCTAAGTTCCTAAAG
>JBCJKH010033407.1:0-11104 GCA_039877255.1 Loriculus beryllinus
AGAAATTCTTTACTGTTAGGGTGGTGAGGCACTGGAATGGGTTGCCCAAAGAAGTTGTGAGTGCTCCATCCCTGGCTCTGTTCAAGGCTATGCTGGATGAAGCCTTGGGTGCCATGGTTTAGTGTGGGGTGTCCCTGCTTATGGCAGGGGAGTTGGAACTAGATAATCTGAAGGTCCTTTCCAACCCTAAAGATTCTATGATCCTATGAATTTCAACAAACTATTTTTCATCTAAAACCCAGATCTGCTTTTTGAATAGTGCCATGTGTACTGAAGCAGTGTAGACATATATATGGTTAAAGGTTGCTGATGTGAGTCTACATCATTTTACAACTGCATTTAAATGCCATGCAGGACCAAAGAAATGGTTGATCTTTGGTACCATTTTCTGTCACATTCTTTGGATGTACCACCGTATGAAAACATTCCCTTGGAAATATGAGAGATGTGTCAAATGACTCAGGGAGGTCTAAGATAAGAACATCTCTCTGTTAATCATCCCTGATTGTAGCAAACCATCTATCATGCCACTAAGACTTTTTATGTGGTGGTCTGATAATTCTTAGGGAGAAAAGAGGGGAAAGAAGAGTGCTATCATTGAGATTGTGAACTGTGAAGAACCAACTGCTGAAAGTCAAGGTACTTTACTGATCTCCCATCCCACCTTTAGTATCACTATCATTCCTTTAATGTGGCAGGGCAGCAGATACATTAACTATTCAAGCTTCAATAGCAAGGATGAAAAAAATCTATATATTCGTGAAATTTGAATTACAGATTAAAGTAAACAGATTTCCCTTTAGGCTGATGTAGCACCATAAGGCACTTTTCTTTTTCCTTTGGCCAGTATAGCAGAGTCATGGTACAATCCACTAGCTGTCCGGCAACAAAATAGGAAGGATTTTACAGGGCTTACCAGGATAACAGACATGACTAGCTGCATAGTGAACAAAAAAAGAGGTAATTGGGCAGCAAACTCCTTAGGAATTCTTTTCCAGGCTATGCTTTTTCCTCTCATGAATTAGCATGATCCCTCTTGCTGTTATTGTTTTGCATCAGAAATAGGAGGTATGGTCATAAAAGTGGCATATTCATTTAAGAACTAGCAAGGGAACATAACCTGTCAGCTCTGCAAGGTCCCCAGTGGCTCCATTTTGCTGAGAGCCATGTAATGATGCTGGGTATAACATGACAAAATGAAATTCCTTGAGTTTTCCTTGTCTTTCTCAGATCTTTTGAGGAAAGAAAGTAATTGCAGTTGCTAAAATCTCCTGCCAGGCTAGATTGGTTCAGGCCTTACTCTTGAGTTCTCCTCAGGCTAACAGAGGACAGAGACCTTGGTATACCTCCTGTGGTCATGTGTAAGACCAAGAGCTAAATGGCACCATAAACAGAAAGCAGTCATGTCACTCTAGCAGGTTGGTATTTGCACAGCTGCATCATATTTTGAACAGAAATAAGGTAGAAAATTTAAGATAGGTTGTATTTACAGCTGAGAAAAGAGCTAAAGACAACTAAATTTTCCTTCTTATTGTAACTCTGACGCCTGTGGTGCAAGTCTGTCACACTTCAACAGCCTGCTAAAGCTGGGCTGAATTCGGAAGTGTGTGGTAGAAGGGGAGGGAGCACCAGCACAAACCTGCTAACGTCCCTGGTTAAACTGGCATCACTTTTCCTCTTGAATGAACATTGAAGAACATGTCCTGTAGTGGAGAATAAGCATCACATGTAATTCTTAAGGCTCTTTTATCAAAATAAAATCCCAAGGACTGTGGTTTACATAGTTTTATTGCCAGTGCTCCTTCTGCTGGAGACTGATTGCATAGTCACAGAAATAGCACTCTACTTCAAAGCCGTGAAATAGAAGAATTACACTACAGCACAGCACTTTCAACAAGGAGCAGTGAGTGTCACTTGCATACATCTGAGTCAAGGACACACAGTGACTTTAAATTAATCTTTGGCAAAACTGTGAGGAAAGCAGGATCAATCTACTTTCATCCATGAAATTTAAGGACTGTGACCAATACTTCATGGTGCTTTGTAGCACCTGGTCCTATGAGGTCTGGATCATCCAGGCCTGAGTTTTTCAATTTATATTTATACTTGTTAAGTACATTGCTATTAACAACCAATAAATACTCTTACATTAGCCTTTCATACTGCATGTAGTGGAATTTGCAACATTAAACTACATAGAAATGATATCTCTACAAGTAAATGTAAGGTGAAAAATGCTTGTTCACAGCTCTACTGTGCTTATTAATCAATTCATTGATTTGGAGACCATAATGCACTATTAGAACAAAAGGACTAGTGATGATATTTTCAGAGTGGGGAAGAAAAGGCTGAAACTGGAACAAGTTGCCCAAAGAAGTGGTAAATGCCCCATCTCTGGCAGAGTTCAAGGCCAGGTTGGACAGAGCCTTGGACAACATGGTCTACTGTGAGGCATCTCTGCCCATGGCAGGGGATTGGAACCAACTCTAACTATTCTATAGTCTATGATTCTATGAAACATATACCTGAACAGCTCAGCCTAGGATACTAATACCCTTGGATGAAACAACAAGTTTGATGCAATATTTTGTATCTCTGCCTCCAAAAAAATTGGTTTTCATTTTTCCACCTTTAGTTGATGAGAAAGAGATAAAAAGGACCTCAAATCTGATTTTTCATCCTTTGTGCTGACATAAAATATCTTGGTTTTGTGAGTCTTGGCAGTTCAAAGACCAATAGATTTAGGAGAAGTTTATAGTGTTTCTGAGGAGAAATAAACTCCCAAAATAAACAAGAAAAAGCCAAAAAACCCTAACACACTTATGCTTTAATAAGGTGCTGGGGGAATAAAAGTTAACATGGAAGGGATAGAAAAGTTTTTGTTTCCTCAGGAAATGCTTTGTGCATCCTGAGCTGCCACAGAACATTTTGACATTTCTTGGCACAAATTTGACTACAGATTTGGTCTGATGAAACTCAGCATGTATGATACATATGAGGTCACTCAGATCTACCAGCCCTAATGCTTTTCTTCATGGTTTCCATCACTGTAGATATTTAGGAGGTATCTTTCAGGAGTAGTTTGGAACGAGATGACCGTGCCTGCGTGGATGATGTTTTATCTGGGACCAGCAAAAGATGGGATGGCTGCTCCATGTGGTTGAGTGGTTTGGAAGATGGAGTGACCTCACTCTGCAACAGGGGAATATTTCCTGCAGGAGCTGTGGGCCTGCAGAGCCCTGATGGGAGTGGGGGGTCCCTGAAGGATGCAGTGAAGGGCCCCACGATGGAGCAGGGGGACAGGTGAGGAGGGACCAGCAGCCAAGAGGGGCTGTGCTGGGCTGAGTGTGACCCCATCTGCGCCCCTGCGCATTGGGGAGAGGGCTTGGGAACAGAGCAGTGAAGGTGGGAATGGAAAAACGGGGAACCAGGGAAGGCAGTTTGTTAATGTTTGTCTAGAATTATTTAATTTGCAGTAAATAAAAATAGTTTCATTTGAAAAGGGTAGAATTATTGCTATTTGCAAGGAGGACACGACAAATAGAAATCTTTTTCCTGACACATATGCCTACTCCTAGCTTTTTCCAATAGTATTTAATACTTTATAATCTTTCTTTTAAAAGGAGACTGAGTGGCTATTGATCTGTTTCGAAGAGTTTATCACAAGGTGCTTTACTCACAGTATTTATATATCAACATGCTTTCAGCTTTTTCATGGGAATTATCTTCAGAAGAAAATAACTAGTACTGGCTATACCTTTGAGTCACCCTGTGTTTCACTACTGAGGATATCAAGCAGCTGTGGCTCTCTCCATGTGTTCAGCAGACCAGGATAAACTTCTGCAGCTTCAGAGAGCTTCTGCTATTCACTAGCCATAGCTAGTTTCACATGAGTCAGTTTCTCATCCCTTGTCACTGTGTTCCAAACTCAGACTCACTAATGGACTCATGGTTTCTTTATTCATTGTAATATCAAGTAAGTGATTCCTTGTAAAAGGAGTCAGAATGTGTTTCCTAAGATCAACCTGTCTTACAACTTAAATTCAAGATGTCTGGTTTATGATTCACCTTTACAAACTTTTAATCCCTTTCTCCCTTTCTAATACCACAGCCTTCCTCTCATCCACTAAACAGATCACCTTGTCACAGAAGGAGATCAGGTTAGTCAAGCAGGACCTGGCTTCCATAAACCTGTGCTGGCTGGGCCTGATCATATGGGTGGTCTCTATATGTGGCATGATGGCACTCAGGATGATCTCTCAGGATGAGCTGATCCCCTACACCATGAGCTTGTGCTTAGGTCATTTGCAGCGCACTCTGTCCATTTCATGCTGTATATTTTGAAATGCTATATTTAGCTATTTCCTGGTTTTCATATTCTCCTCCAGAAAGTAACAGAGGTATCTTATGTGAATCTTCATTAGTCTTTTGATGAATTGCAATCATCCTGCTCATCAGTCTAGCACCAGCTGCACATCGGTTAAACTGCTGAGTTTTGCTGATGCTGACATTAGCATCCACAGTTCTTTCAAAATCTTACAGTTGCCCTGTAAGTTATTCCCAAAGAAATGTATATTAAAGTTAAGTATACAGTGTAAGTGTGACTTGTTTTACAACTGATTGGAATGGGTACCCCAAGGGAGCCATTTGATGTAAGATGAATGCTAATTTTGAAGAGAAGCCACCCTTCAGTCTGTGGACTATAGAGGGAGCCTAGGTGATTAGCTTAAATTTGACTTTCAGATGGCTTAAGTTAGGTACTATAAATCCCATTCTGCCTGCCGGGAGTTTATTGGTATTTAATCAACAGATCTGATTGTATGCAGCTTTCTATTTTTAAACAACTGTAATCTAGTTAATGAAAATAAGCTGAGGTAACAAAAGGAAATATTACGGTTGTACTGTTACCTATAATGAAATCGATGGAAATCTGCACTAACTTCTCTCTATATAAGTAAGAATTTGCCTTTAGTTCCAACTCCTGAAACAGAGGTATTGATTGCACATACCAGGACTGGACCTTTCTTATAGGCATCTCTAAATACTGTGTTATTGAGATATTCAAGCACTTCTAAGGATTGGGAATTTGCCTGTTATCCTAATTCAGCAGTTAAATAATGAGGAAAGAAAGAGTTTTCTTGGAGACACCTGGTAAAACACAACTGTTAGATACTGTAGTAAGAGAAGGCAGTATGCAAAAAACACCAAAATATATCTGCCAATAACAAAATGAATTACAAATTTAAAAAGCACCAAAATCAAACCATTGAGAGCTCATAGCAAATTGCTATCTACAATACCTTTTGTTTGATCATTTTGTTCACTACATTACATGAGGTTTACAGCCTCTTAAGATGAGCTGTGTGTCCATTGACCACTATTCTCTCTGTAAATAAATCATCAAAAGTTATGTTAGTTGGAAAATTAAATTAATAAAAGTTAAGGTTATTGAAGAATATTGAAGAAGAATCTGCAACAGTAATTAAGGAGAATGATCCAACCTGTGGAACATCCATCTTGTCTACTTGGAATGTTAATCAATACATTTAAACAGAAACATTGGCCTAGGCAGAGTTTGAGCATCCTGGGGGAATCTGGATTTTCTGAAATTCCCATCTTTAGAGCTCCTGAAAAAAGTACTTCATTGTGAAGAGGGTTAGGAGGTCAGACAACCACCTTGCCTCAGGTCAGTTTATTGTCTTAAGCCAGTTCATTGTCACATCCATACTGAGAAGACAATAAGGAGATGACAAGGAAGAAAAGCTTTGGAGTTCCTAGGCCAGCGATTAATGATGTAAGTGTACTAGGTGTACACACGAGATGACCCATAATTATAAGATAAACTTAAGTTTCATACTTAAGATTCTGTAGTTCTTGTCTCATAGATGTTTTTGTGTATTTTATTTGAAGACCAGAAGAATGGGATTGCAAATAGCTTTTTACTTTACTGGTAGTCCATAGTCTCTATTCAGATATAATTTCTTGTTCAAAGTTTGAAGAAAAATTACATTTTAATTAGTATCCTTTCAAGCTTATAAGAAAGACTTGCTGAAATGAGTTCAAAAATTTATTTGCAAACTGATTAGTTGGGAAGGTGACTCTGGTTTTCATTCACTAATAACTAAAAAAGTTCAAAAAAGCAAAATATGGACTGTCATTTCTCTTCTTTTTAATTAACTTTCTGGAAACCCTTTAAGAAATGATTTTATTTCTTTTATTCTACTTGGCCTCTTACCAGCAGTGTAGGTTCTACACGATATGCTTTTAGTGCCCAACTGAATATTAATAGAGTTCATACACACTGTCTACAGCTGTAACTAGCTATAGTATATTATCAGTCATTAAACATTCTAAGCTACGGTATCAGCTTTCAAGCATAGTGGACTCTGTTCAAAACCAGACTAAACAAGCTACTTTTATTAGCAAAGCATAGAATGCATGAAAGACATATAATAACTAATAAACAGAATTTAGAGTTTACATGTCATGTGAAGCAAGACTTGTTTAGTTGAGGTCAGCAGGGCTAAATGAGAAGCAAATTAAAACTGTACCCAAAAAAAGCGGGAATATCTTCCAAACAATGAAAATAAGTATTCAAATCTTTACCTGAAAATTAAAAATAAGAATAAATGGACATGCTCCAACATGGGGTTCCTTCTACAGGAGAGCCCTCCATGATCTTCAATGTGCTGTAGTTCATGAACTGATCCAGAGTGAGTCTTTTCCACAGCATCAGTCCTTCAGGAGCAGACTCCTCTAGCATGGGCTCCTCCATGTGCTGAAGAAGGATACCATTGCTCACCATGGTCTTCCCCATGGTCTTCCCCATGGTTTGCAGGGGAATCTCTGCTCCTGTGCCTGAAGCACCTCCTCCGCTGCTTCTGCACTGACCTTGGTGATTGCAAAGTAGTTTTCCCACATACTCACACTCCCCTCTCTGTTATATAGTTTTCTCCCCCTTCTTATATATGTTATCACCTTTGCTGTTAGGCTCATTCTCGGTCAGTGCAGGGTCCATCCTGGATCCAGTTGGGATTGGCTCTACTTGATATGGGGGAATCTTCTGGCAGCTTCTCAAAGAACCCCGTCCACTTCCAAATCCTTGTTACACAAACTCAACCCAGCATGTTTCATTCAAAATGCTTTTTTGAGTGAGCTGAATTTTCTTCTTTAGACAAATACATTCTTATACACACTGCTGAATAAGGTTGATCTGCTTGCTATAAGACTATGCTAGATCATGAGAACCATACTAGAACGAATAAATTCATGTTTTGCAATGTGCTAATTGCTAATAACTTGATTGAATGCCCACAGGATACAGGCTCAAATGCATTTTCATTGGAAATGCTAGAACCTCAGATTCAAGAAGAATAAAGACACATTTTTTCCAGAATAAGAGCAGGCCTTTAGTGAAGTGGTTATTTTTTCTTTATCCCTCTGACATTTATAAATGAAAGAGTAAAAAAAAAGATTAATGCAGTTGCTGTTTTTTTCCAGGCAATAGGCCTTTCCAAGACCAACTGACTGCTGTGATCAACATGTTTTGCTCAAAATATCTGTGACTTATTTGGTGAAATGTCAGAACAATAAAGTATTTGTCCTCTGGCAGCTGGCCTGATATGATAAAAAACCTTGGAATACCTAAAGCTTTTCAGCTGTAGCCAAACTACCCCACCATGAAGATCTTGTGTCAGGAATCTAGCAATTACTGGCTTTCATCTGGAAACCTGTTCTCTAGAATCATTAATTTGAATTGATATTGCTAGAGCTACAAGGATCCAAAACACAAGGCAAGACAATTGCAGACAACACAAAACTGGAAGGAACATTCACCAGATGGTTTTGCTACCATTCAGAAGGACTTTGTCAGGCTGGAGAAATGGGCTGATAGAACCCTTGTGAAATTTGACAAAGAGAAAAGCCAAGTCCTGAACCAAAGGAGGAATGACCCCACGAGCCAGTTCAGGCTGAGAACCATGTCTGCAGAGAAGGAGCTGGTGATCCTGGTGGACACCAAGTTTTACACGTGCCAGAAATGCACCCTTGCAACAAAGAAGGTAAACAACCTCTCAGTGTGCATAAGACAATGTTGATAGGTCAAACCACCTATCACCATGAATGGACTTCAATGCATACTTTTAAATATATATCATGTAGGTACTTATCTCTGCACCCTACAGTCTGTACAAAAAACCATCACCAGAAAGAAATGTGCTATTAGTGAACAATTTATCTAAGCAGGTTTAGATGCACATCTTTAAGCAATTTTAGTGAGAAGTACCTATCTATTTCCTTGACTATGTCAAGTGAAGACACACATGCTTGCTCAAATGAGTCCTATGGTTAGAGAATTTATGCAATAAGAAAGTGTGTTAGCTTCAATATAGAACTGCACAACTGCAATTAATAAGCTGTTAGAAGTTAATCTCCATGTGGTGCTGCATTGAGCTTTATAGGCATACTAGAATGAGCTGCCCAAACTCATAGTCTCTCAGATCTATGCATCGTTACACAAATATTTACTTTCCCAATGATGAATCCCCAAATTAGTTGCAAATTGACATTTTGAGGTTTCTTTATTTCCTGTGGATATTTCCATTTTAAATAAACATGCCAGGGTTCCCTGAGAAGTCATTTTAGAGGAATAAAGACAGGAGTATAAAGGCACAGTTTGTTCACCTTGTATCAGAGGCTGTGTTTATACAAGATCCAAATACCCAGGTCCTTGGCTTTCCTTTGTTGATGCTTTGGTTTCTGATGGACATAACCTCAACACAAGACAGGAGAAAGCCATTAACTTCTTTGGATAAGCAAACTACACATAGATCAAAAAGGTGACAAAAAATTTAGCACCTTGGAACGCCACATCACTTCGCAAACTGCCTCCTGTGGATTTGGGAATCTCACTATATTTTTAATTTCAATTTAAGGTTATTTGATGTTGCATGGATCTCAAGGTCAGTGACTTAACTACACTTTCTCCATTTTAGTCACCCTAGTTTTCCTTTTAAACTGGCTGCATTCTGCTTTTTCCATCTCTATTCTCCACCGTTTGTATCACCTGAACTCCGTAAGAAGAGGGAAGTGAGATGAGTCCAGAATATTTAATATGTTAAAGTCTCTGTTTGTGAGTCTATTAAGAGTTTATAGGTTTTAAACAGACTTTACTGGTCATTAAAATTCTGATGCCTTTGCCTGACAAAGATTGTAATGAGAATAGAAAATGGCATTAAATGGAATCCATTCTGAAGATGATTGCAAAAGATACAAGCCTAACTCATTCTCATTATAGCTTTCTGTTGGTATAATTGTGAGTGTTACTCTGATACCTGAAATATTTGGAGAGAATTTTACTGTGACTGTAAAAAGGAGCTACTTAATTTGATTTAAAATTGGAACTGTAGTTGCCTACTTCTGCTGTACTGCAAATGGCACACGAGCAGCTGACACTGATTTTGCGTAGGCCTGCAGGAATATTTCTCTCTAGCTTAAGCCCAGCTACTACTGACATTCAATATATGGTTTTAAGACTCAATTTGTTGATCATCCACAAAGCCATGTCAGCTGCTCCCGTCTTGTAGTTTAGGATGAAACCAGTCTGGAGAAAATCCTACAATTTAGATTGCACTGAAACATGTTGTTGCCTTTGTGTGGATGATTTCGAGGACATTGCCTTGGTATTCACTTCCAGGTGAGACTGTTTGGGTTTTCTTTCCTTACTGGTGATGAGAAGTGAGTTGCATGCTGAGAGCAAACAAAATACCTAAATGACATGGGAACTGTTCAGTGCCTAATAAAACTCTAATTTCTATAGCTCCTTTAAAAGGCTACAAGTTTTAAAATGCAGATGCACATATTTAAATGTATTTATCATATTGATGTATCTTTAGGGCTTCCTTTGATAACTTAAACTCTTTTTTGGACTGAGGTATGTATTTAGCCTTTGTGAGTGATGATGGGAGGCACATGTCAGATCCATAGAAGGTCATGAGCATGGAGAAATTTAAACAATCTGCAGAGTGAATCATTTGCTAAAAATCCTCCAGCTTCACACATTATAGATGCTTTGTCTTCCTGATATATTTTCCCCTAGAAAGGCAAGGAAAAGAGGGAAAATAAGTTAAAATTCCTCAAATTCTATAAAGCAAAGTCCTGAACAAAGTGCTCTCTAAAATTGACCACACTGGACAGTATCTTCAAAACTGAAGGGTTTTTTTTTCTGTTTGTAAAGGTAAAGTATGAGTTCTCCTGAAATTGACTGTTTCTTGGTGTTGATCACACAGCTCAAGGCTGACAATGGACACAAAATCTGCTAAGAAGAACTTTGTCTTCATACACGTTCAAATTGCTGTTAATGTTGGATAAGAATAAGAACTAACCCTTTCAAATCATCAGTCTTAATCTCTTTTAGCCCAGTATATTACTGATGAATGGCAGTATCAGAGTTTTCTGAGTGACTATGTGCCAAACTTGCTGCTAGAACAAATGAATCCCATGAAAATTCTTGTAAGACAGCTAGAGACACCGGTTAGCAAGTGGCAATGTAGCATCCTCGAAAAGAAAATGTCATGAAAATATTACAAGTGGCAGGAAAATGTGGAAGTATCAAAGCTGACAGCCAACTGAGAAGAAAAAACAAAAAGCTTTCACTTGTAGCCTCACGTTTGTCACATGTCCTTATCAAAGTATAAAACTTAATGAACCAAAGTCATACAAGGTATGATACATACAGATTTTGATAGTACTCCCTTGTCACAGTCTTGATAAGTTCCATAATATCAAACCAGATGGCTGGGGACAAAAAGAAAAAAGAGAAAAAGAAAATGTTGTCAAATGCAGAATTTTTGTTTCTTTAACAAGGAAAATGGCTTCTTATGGAGAACAGTTACAGTGAAGTTTAATAATAGACACAGAATCTTCCAACTGGGTCCCAGAAGTCAAAGGAGACATGGATGTCACAGTGGATGCCACTGGCTAAAATACTGCAACACTATAATGGTGTATGTGTGTGTACACATTATATATATATGTATATATATACACACACTGGTGAAGGTAAAGAGAAAGCTTTGACATACAATATGTGAAGAAGAAAAAAGAT
>JBCJKH010033408.1:31522-49800 GCA_039877255.1 Loriculus beryllinus
ACACTGATGGACAAAACTGCCAGTGGCAAACCCCTAAGACAGAACATACTGACATGAAGCCTGACAAGCACATCTCTAAGTGTGGCAGGGTGGAGATGAGCATTATTGTCCAGTTCTACAAGAGTAAGGCTACAAAGAGCAACCAACTTTTCCTTTAACTGGTCAAATAAGATGCAGTGGTCTTTAAAATATATATTGCATTTCAGTATCTGTGGAAGAGAACAGGAACAAAACATATGCAAAGTCTACATTATTGAAGAAAAAGTTATTTCAAGGTGTGAAAATCATCAGTGCATTGAAATCTTTATTTTTTTTTTTTTTTCCTGTTTAGGACCACTTCACAGAAGTAATAAAAAACCAGGAATTTCTGTTGCTCCCTGCTAATGAAATTGCAAAGCTGCTGTCTAGTGATGACATCAATGTTCCAGATGAAGAAGCCATATTCCATGCACTAATGATGTGGGTGAGGCATGATTTGCAAAACCGGCAACGAGACCTAGGAATGCTTCTTTCTTACATTAGACTGCCTCTACTTTCTCCCCAGGTATGAGTGTGAAGGGCTAACAGAAGCTTAACTGCCAGCAGAAATGCTTGCCTCAAGTATCATTTAGAGAGAGAGTTTTGTGAAAAGGCTGTGAGTTTGGCTGCAGTGTTTTGGTGCAGGTTTTTGGGTGCCCCCGCCCCTTTTTTTTAACTGCATAGCAGATATGCATTGTTTGTATTGATGAAAAAAATCCCACCATTCAAGTGTAAATACTAGGCTCAGAATTGCCTCTAAAACGTCAGTCTAACGGTATTACAGAAGTATAGTGTTTCTTTTGGCTATCAACTGCAGTATTTATTTTTCGTCTAATAACATAGCAACATAGATGCTATGCAAAGATATTTATTCACATTTACCAAACTGCAGGACAGATAAGGCACAATACTTATTTATTGCCAGAAAAAATAGACAATGATAAAAGGGCATAGATTACTGCTGACAGTTCCAAGCATGGACATTGGTTGCCCTTTAAGACTGAAAGAGATGCTTCATTAAATAAGTTCCAGGAGATAGACATAACTGTTTTATAGTCAGCTGACACTGTTGCATCTGTGTTGTAGAGAATCTATGTTATCATATCAAAAAAGCTTATAGGAGTATCAAGACTTTCAGGATGCTACAGCTATTTTATGGATCTCCATGACTGAAGATGCAAATACTCAGCTTTGGATTAAGTATCAAAATACTATGTACATTTGAAATATATTTAACATGCTGTGATATTCACAGAGATGTGCAGTATTTTTTGTTAGATTTTCTCACATTCATATCAAAAGGAGTTTTGCATTCAGAGAGTGCAGTACTACACTTGCAATTTTAATCTTCCCTAAATGCTAAAAGAATTTTTTGGAAAAAAAACCCCCCACATATAAAGTCTTTTGCCTACCTTTGTATTATTTTGTTTACATTAAAGCAGAGTTTCCAGCAAAGCTTGAGTGAGAGGGGAACCAAAAATGAGTTTTGCAGCTCCAAATACTTTAATTACTATTGTACATACAATTTTAACGATTTAGGTATCTATATGAAGATCATAACTTTTCATTTCTCAGTTACTAGCTGATCTAGAAAACAGTCCAATGTTTGCAGACGACCTAGAGTGTCAGAAACTTCTTATGGAGGCTATGAAGTACCACCTTCTACCAGAGAGACGGTCCATGATGCAAAGTCCTCGAACTAAGCCTAGAAAATCTACAGTGGGTGCACTTTATGCTGTAGGAGGTATAGATGCCACTAAAGGTAAGTTCAGAGATTAACTTCACTGTATTAATTTAACTGTATTGAACTGTATTACAGATACCCAGAAAATAAATTACAATCCTATGTATTAGATGTTTTGTCTTCTGGCAAGAATTGTGTTTCTAAATGATGTACATGCATCTTGAAATGCAGACTAAAGAATTTTGATTCAGGTAGTGATTATAAAAACAAGTTTTGTAAGAATTTGTGTATATAGTTTGACTTCACACTTCATAATAAAAAAATAATATTCAGAATATTTTCAGATGCATTTAACATTGGCTTAGAGCCCTATGCTCCATTTTTTGACAAAGTTAGAAAGCTGGAAAAATTCTGACAGAAATAAAAATAAACCCAGAAAGCATTACTGACCTACAGAGAACACTTATCAGTCTTTACTTATCAATCCTTACTATAAAATTTCAGCTAGAAAGAATTGTCCTTTACCATGAGTGGAACAGTATGTGCAGCTTTGTTCAGGACTTCATACACAGGTTGTATTCAGGTTTGTGGTTCATTGAAAGTTCAATGTTATAAAGGTATTCCAGTTTTTATTATTTGATTTTCACAGCTGCAATCACCTTACAGCTTCACATATTACACCATTCTATTTAGTAAGCTGTATATTAGACCATTTTCTTAACTTCTAACCCACAGCTTGGAGCCAAAGAACTATAATTAGTTTAAAATCTAGCAACTTGCTGAACAGTATTACTTTTAGCTGTGTGAGTTCACTTTTAATAGAAATACAAGGAAGCTAATGCATTTCATGGTTGGCAAAAAGTGGCTGATGATTGATTTTTCTTGTGCTTGCAGTGCTACCTTACCGTCTCTGAGCAATCAATCAGGTTCACAATACACATTCATCACCATCACAACATGAAAACATTCATTCCTAAAATAATTCAGCAAAATGAAGTTAAACTGTGGCAATTAGTATAGTTTCATTTAAGATACTGATTATTTATGAATTATAGCAAACAACCAAGGATTGAAGGTAATCTTTAAACTAACTTCTACCAAAATAAAAATAAATCTTTCTAATAGGTTTTTCTCAGTAAAGGTTATGCAAAGAAAGGGCTATTTCAGTCAACATCTGCACTTCCTGTTGAAGCCTCTTTTACTTATTACCTTGGAATAAAGCCAATTGTTTGAACTTTTGCCTTTTGATGGTTAAGAAGAACAGCACTTCCTCTCCTTCCTGCTGTCCTCTGCAACTCTGACTCATACTTTGAGCTTGTGCTGGATTGTAAGATAAAGGAAACTGCACCTAAAAGAATACGATTCACTGAAAGAACAGTTCCGGAGAAGGGAGCAACAACCTCCCCTGGCAATAATATGCTTTCTGTGATAAAGAAAACTCTCAGGGAATACCAGGTTTGGCTTTGTGCATATCTCAGGTGGTATATGAAGTCAAATCTCAACTTCAAATGATCAAAAGAAGATCAAAGAGCTACTTTTGGCTGGCATTTTGAAAAACATGAATGTGCCTAAACCACACTCAACTTTCCAAAGTTACCTTCCAGCCTCTGTAAAAATTGCAGCCTACAGGCTATACATGAACACACTGTGTACCTTGATGTATTTTTCCTGTATTTTAGTTAGTGTGCAAGTAACTTCTTTTGAAGCAAAGAAGTTTGGGGTACTCCCATATTAGCATAGAATAAATGAGAAGGAATCAAAGCAAGGAGCGAAGAGACTAATAAAATGGGAAGAACAGTCAAACAAATCCAGTTACTCAAACTAAAAAAGGACAGGAAAGAGGAAAAAAGCAGATTTTCTTTTACTGCAGGTAGATCTGGCAGTTTCTTTCTTAGTCTCTGCATCTGGAAAAGTATGCAGATGAGAGAAAATATATAGGCTCTTATTTCACTAAATTACTTGCGTATATCAGATGATCTTTAGCAGAGCTCTAAACCAAACGACACCTTTCTTTTCTCCTTTATTGCATGGTTGTTTTGCTGTTATAAATAATTCCTCAGCCACTACCTCCCTATTGTAATTCTCGGAATACTACTTCTCTAGTGTCAAATCCCAGAAAAGGAACAGAAAGGAAATCAGCTCTGTTTTTCTCATCTTCACTTGAGCTGAAGCTGAACTCTAGGGTGCACTGTACGTACAACTGGCAATTGTCTGTTCTAGCTTGGTTGCTACTTAGCCATCTCCCCGCTGTGCTAAATCAGCTCTCAAAGGTGCAATTACACCTGCTGAGTGACTCTCAGGAGCCAGTGCATAGAAAACTGTCCATTTTGAATGGCAGACACCTAGGCCCTTATGAATAATTGCAGCAAAAATATTACTACAATTTCAATGACCTGAAAAAATTGAAAATACAATTATATGTTACTTTAGGCAAGCAGTTAACTGCAAGGCTGCTGCCAAGGTGAACCTTGGTGAAGCTACCTGCGGGAACCAAATGTGCACTCACAACAGTCTACTGCCTGTCCCTACCATAAAAAGGAAATATCCAAACTATTCATAAAGATACATGCCCAAGTCATAAGACATACAGACACATGGATATATTTCCCATTTCTGCTATCACTAATGGTTTGAAAACAAACATGTTTAAAGAGTACATAGTTCTGAGGTATTGTATTCGTAAGGAATATTTAAAAAGCCACAACTACCTATATGGTATTTGAGTAACAGCTTTAAACTATCTTTAAAACTTTCATGTTTCATGTAATTCTGCATCTTCTTGCCTCCAGTTAATTCTCATAGATTTGACAATCACATATGCACACAATTAACGCAGCTTGCTCGCTAGGGTTCACATTTCACAACTGAAGTTCTTGGGGAGCCACTGTAAAAGTCCACACACAGAATTTCAACATGTTATAATTTAATAATGTTTTGCAGTGTGCTGACCACTGACTGCTGGGTACTGATCAATTCATGGCTGTGTCATAATGCTTATGTTTTTTACAGGTACCACTACAATTGAAAAATATGACCTTAGGACTAACAGCTGGATGCAAATTGGTACTATGAATGGTAGACGATTACAGTTTGGAGTTGCAGTAATTGACAACAAGCTGTACATTGTGGGGGGAAGAGATGGTTTGAAAACATCTAACATTGTGGAATGTTTCAACCCTATCACCAAAGTCTGGACTATAATGCCTCCTATGTCAACACACAGACATGGCCTAGGTAAGAGGTGCTCTTTCCTTGTAAATACTTTGCACCACACACAAATCAATTTTGGTTGATGCGAACACCACTGACATTTTTTTGGTTTTAGCATTTAGTAACATGGACATATTTGTAAAAGATGCTTTTCAAAGACAGAGTTGCCTATTGCCATGATTTAATGACAGTGATATTTATTAATATTCACCTATTCTGCTGTTGCACTGGTCTTCCAAAGTTAATTTCACCTTTAGAAAGTTACAGAAAAATAAGCAACAGTGAAAATAATCAACTCTTCATCCAATTTAACAGTCTAGAGAGATGCCTGTGATACAGAAACAATCTGATATAATTTTTTTTAAAACTACAACTTAAGGCCATAGGTACCAAACATCTGTGAAAATCAGATCAGAGAATTACCCACACTGCAGAAAACACTGGGGTAAAGAAATAAGTACAACTTCAGTAATTTTAATGCTGTAACTACAAGAAGTTTTACAGAGATCTGCCATGGCTTAGTATCTGTGGCTTTTTTCTGCACAATATTCCTTAACATTATTTACAGTGAATGAATAATATGAATATGAAATCCAGAATTAACTTCTGGAAATATTAAAAATAAGGATAGGCTTACAGATAAGGAGACTGTAAGGGAGGAATATGATTTTTGAAAGATTTATATATCATAGTTCTTATGAGAAAGCTGACTTAAGTTTACAGAAACAGGTACTGTTTGAAATCCTTGGTAAATTCAAATGACTAAGAATATTTTCATTTGAATAATAGAAAAACACTGATCCAGAATTATTTGCTAAACTTGTGGCCTATATCACCTTCTCCACTGGTGGAGAAAGTATGGTGAGGGGTTCTTACCAGCTAGTGTGTTATATTTATAAAACAAATACTAGTAGGTAGCAAAGGAAAAGATGACAAAACAGATTAAATACTTCCACTGAAGTCTTGACCAACTGCAGGGGCATAATTCTATCCAACAAGTAGGTCACAGCGATAAATTTCAGGGCTCAAAGTTAGGCTTCTGTGTGTGCATCAGCCTGGTTTGCAATACTGCCTCTTACAGTGCCTATTAGCTTCAGTGTGATTTTGTGGAGACTTAGCACTTTTGTAAAAAATCAGGCCATGTGTATTTAGGCCTGAAAAGACAGATTTAGAAAACTTCTAAGCAGACAGATTCAAATGTTTTGCCTTACCCACAAAGGAAGCAAACAGCAGCAGCAGCTTCCCAAAGGGAAGGCGCCTAAGACCTTCTCTCCAGAGAAGGATATGTTCACACAGAGCTTTGCAGAGACAGCCAAGTTCACTCTCCTGTGCCTCAAGGACAACAGATGCATGCCAGATCTCATCCAAAAGTGTGTTCCCCTTACAGGCATTAAAATGCCATGGTACTTAGCTGGTAAGGACAGCCAGCTACCCACCCACTCAGGCTTCATGCTGGCCAGACTACAGAGCTTCAGCTGGCTCAGAGTAAGGACGGGTCATTGATTTCGGCATATTTTTCCTTGCATGATTCAACCTTTGCCTTTCTTTAAAAGAATAGTAATGTTTCTCATTTAGGGGCTCAACTTCATTTCAGAACAAGGTCAACAAAAGTCAAAGAGATAAAAGTCCAAGAAGAGAACATCAGAATTAAGAAGCTTTCCTCTAATCTTTTGGCAAATGATAATGCTTATTCAAAGCAACACTGTACGTGAAGTATTTTGTTTATTCTGGTAAATGACAAGGTAGCTTTTAGATAGTTTAATACCAGCTGAAATTGCTTATCTACATATGCAGAATTAAAGTATGAAGTTAATACACTACTGGTCACTGAAATTATTCAATACCGTAATTTTTGCCTAATTTTTAAGGAGTAGCAATGCTTGAAGGACCAATGTATGCTGTTGGTGGCCATGATGGATGGAGTTACCTTAATACCGTAGAAAGATGGGACCCACAAGCACGACAATGGAATTATGTTGCAAGCATGTCAACCCCTAGAAGCACCGTAGGGGTTGCAGCACTAAATAGCAAGTATGTCAACAGGAAAATTGCTCTTTGGTTTTGCATTTGCTTCCTTCCTTGCAAATATAGTTTCTTAAATTTTCTTTCCAATCTTATAGTAATTAATCTCGAGAAAACAAAGAGAAACTATAATGCACAAAAACAAGAAAGGAAAGCTTTTCCTCTTTTGTGTGGTAAATCATTTTCAAGCTTACAGTTACGTTTTAAACATATTTCAGCCCTTTTAAGTTACAGCAATTGGAAAGTGTTATTACATGCATAACAAATTTTTACCTAGAATATAACTTATGGGATAAAAGATTGGCCACTTTAAAAAAACCCCTCCAAGTTTATATTTATACTTTAAAATCAGTTTCCAAGGGCACACCATTTGAAAGAATACATACAGAAACAAAGTCATTCCTCTGTTATTTTACACCTCCTGCACACAGCTACATCTTCAACATACAAATTCAGAATCGTGAATAATTTTTCAATGTTTAAAAGTGTATGTTGTGTTCAATGAAAGGAAAACAAGTTTCATAATTAAGTATGGAATAAGCAGCCTCCTATAAGTCTTGCCCTACCCAGATTTATTCTGCACTTCAACACTTTTACACGGGAATAGACACATGTATGAATCTACTGTGTAACCTGCAGTTAACAGTGTTACATCTTGCATGTTCCTATTAGAAAGTAGGAGGAATAATTCATAAAGTAATGCCAAACAGAATTCTGTTTTCCTTCTTCAGCACCAGAATCTGGCACTAGAAATACATAATACCACTGTAACAGGCCCTAGGTTCTGTTGGAGAGCATGGCTTCAGCCAACCTTCCTTCTTATTTAAATCTGTGGAAAGGTCTTAGCAATGACAGTTTGTAGAGGCCTGGAATATTACAGTTGCAGGCAGACCACTGCATTTATATTGAAATTTTATCACTGGCTTCCCTGCTTACTTCTTAAAGTCCAGAGAAAGAGAAGAATATGGAGCAGAAACAAAATGTTAGGAAACCAGTACTTGCAAATACAAAAACTTCTTCACACACAAGTCAGGGTTTTGCATGCCAACACAACACAATTTTAATCATTAACTCAAAAGTCCAAGAAAGAAAGAAGTGCATGTTCAAGTCCCTTTGTATCTCAGAGGAAATGTTCACAGCATAAATTTCACCAGAAACTCCTGCTGGTACCTTCCATAGCAACATGCAGGAAACCACTTTGTCAAAGAGGAAATCCAGCCTGATCCTGACTCTGCTCTCAATCACTCCTGATACAAGCTGTCTCCAGCCTGGCTTAAATCATGTCTGTTAGTCTAGTGATGTAATTTCTGGCATACCAGGGGGAGAGCCAAGATCAAAATGTCCATCATTCAGTGCTACTGCTATGGTCTAACCAAACAGAATTCTTCTTTTCCTGTTTCCCTGAGCCACACTGAATATTTAAACCAAACCAGAAAAGACTTTGAGTTTTGGTGGAACACACTTTTTTGACCACTTTCTGAATTCTTTTCCTTAGAGAATGGGACACACAACCATGTTTCTAGACATGTTACAGAGAACAAAAGATCCCAGCCAATCTGTTCGCATATACAGTGATTTCCTCTCTCTGTAAAAGCTGTGTAAACAAGTAGTCTGTATCTAATGGCATGATGTGAAAAGAAAACAAACAAATCTTCAAGATTTTTAGGAGTCAGGCAACAAACTGCACAACTGAACTCAAGTCTGTTTTCCATTCACAAACATTAGAAGAGAGTGCTAGAAACTTTGTATTATTCTAAGAGTGGTCAAGTGTCTTCTATTTAAATTATACACCAAGGCAGTCTGAAAGTTTCTCCGGATGCTGGACAAAAAAGGGCACTTCTGAAACAAATTCAACTGATTTGTTTTAGGTAATTTTGAACAAGTCCATATGTTCCCTAGGTCTCTAATGACATGCACTAAGTAAATTCAATTTCATGGCAGTAAGTATTACCAAGTTTTAAACAGACCAGAACAACTGGCACACTCAACATCTAAACATCTCTGCTATTTTTAAATCCAGTATGCATACTATCATTAGGCTAGCAACATACCAGTACGCTTGAAACACAAAAGAAATTCAGGCTTTTTAAAATGCCATGACAAAAAGCCAATGAACTCTCATGCTTCTTAATGCGGATTTCCACCACTTATTCTTACATGTTGTCTCAACATCAGGTGGTTTAAATCTCCATTTTTGGTCATTTGCTGAGTTCCTTTAGGCTGAGCAGACAAGTTACCTGTATGGTAACATCTGTCTAGAAGATCTTAAATACAAACCATTAGGAAATTCTATTTAGTATATTTTTTATATATGTTTTTGTTATATAATGGTATTATTGAGGTTCTTTTACATATAACATATAGGAAAAATGCTTAATGCAACACTAAGATGTCAAATACTCCATAAGACTGTTATATGTAATACTACCCATATATTTAAAACATATGTAGCATCTATCAAATTCCACATATAGCTCACATTTAAAGAAGCTGATATGCATTTTAAAGCTTAATTTTCAAATAAGACTGCTTGAAAATTTACACTGCAAATGAAGAATAAACCTTCCTTCAACTAACATGCAAAACACTTTGTGCAAAGAAAGTTCCAGAGCCTAGCTGTCATATTGCAAATAATGGGCCTAAAGATCATTTTAAAGTGATTGGAATGAAGTTAAACACACAGAATTTCTATTAAAATAAGAGGCTAAAGACTGAAGTTGTTTGCCTTCTTGTGTGTAACGATACCAGACTATATGCTGTTGGTGGAAGAGATTGGATCTCCTGCTTGAAATCAATGGAATGTTGTGATCCATACACAAACAAGTGGAGCATATGTGCTTCCATGTCTAAGAGGCGAGGTGGTGTTGGTGTTGCAAAATACAATGGGTTTTTATACGCTGTGGGAGGTCATGATGCACCTGCTTCCAACCACTGCTCTCGACTTTCTGATTGCGTAGAAAGGTAAGGAATTCTTTTTTTTCTTATTTTCCTTTTTTTTTTTTTTTATATATATTCCGGGAAGGAAATATTAAATAACTTATAGCACCAAAGAAAATCTTTTCACAATTGGAATGTTATGTCTGCAAAACATATTATGCTTTCTAAAATAATATTTTAAACAGAGTAACTCACTTCCAATGTACCTGTGGTAACAAAAACTCCACAGAAACAAATTCTCCCCAGCTCCTCCTTCTAGTTGAGCTGCCCAGGAGCCAGGTAAAGACAACTCAACAAGTGAGACAAATAAAACACATGACCATTCTGTTTCTCAAGTGCCAAAACCCAGGCTGTGACTACTTGCATCATATATTGTAAGAACTAAGTACTTTTCAGCTCTTTCTTCCTCCAAGTACTCAGGTGATATTGACCAAAAGGTCAATGGGTATCCATTGACAATACTATCATTTGGGGACAAGAAAGGCAAACAAGAAGCAAGCAGTCCCTGTTCTGATAACAATAGTTCAGTTCTGTTCCCAGTTACATAGTGTAAACCTGAAGCTACTCTGGAATTCACTTGAAGTTACAGTGGGAGTTGACAGAATACAAATCAGAAACGAAATCAACATTGATACAAAGAGAAAACAGAAATATTTAAGGAGTAAGAATAAAGAATATATTCAAATTAACTTTGCTGAGTCAACTGATGGCCATGTTATCATCCTCTCAGGCCTCATTTATGTTGAAAATGTACTGATTCTTTAATCTGATAGAAGTGAAGAGACTGTAATCAGTAAGTAAAAACACGGGCATTTTTCATGTGCTTGAAGACCCCTCTGGTGGCAAGATATGTAATCGCATCACTCAATTATCTATGTTAGTTCATGGTGTAAACTGAACTACAGTGTAGCAGAAAGTAAGCTAATATCAGTCATTTGAATTTGAAATGTGTTTCTACAATGTATTTTTCTAAATTTTATTATAAAACATCCTAGGTATGATCCTAAAACAGATGCTTGGACAACAGTGGCCCCCTTGAGTGTACCTCGGGATGCTGTTGGAATTTGTCCTCTGGGGGACAGATTATATGCTGTTGGGGGCTATGATGGACATACGTACCTGGATACCGTGGAGTCCTATGATGCTCAAAATAATGAGTGGACAGAGGTAACAGAAAGAATTGTCTAAGAAATAATGAGAATTTTTCCCACAGATGGGAAGAATTCTGTCCAAATGATGGACAAAAAAAAAATTAAGTTGCAAAATTATCACTGGTTTTGTGAAAAATGTTATATTAGGGGATGCAGTTATAAAACATTGGTTGCCCCTCCTGTGAAATAACTGTGTAAGATTTTTCATATTAGAGGGTGGAAGCAGTACACGGGCTTGTGATCGAGGCTGCACAAATGATTTTGTGCTTGAAGAGCTTAAATTTACAGCTGTTGGACCTGTCATGTGTTTGTGGGCAATGCCCTCTGCTGGAGACTCTTCTAAGTTTTTATGTTTATGACCATTACCATTGAGACCAAGAGGAAATATTTCTAACTGTCGAGATACTTTTGTGGCTACAGAGTTTGTGGTTTCAGAACACAGGATACAAGGGTCTTTTACAGAAGTTAAGAGCAACCACACCAGCCTACACTCCTCTAACTCTGAGAGGCTGCTAAAGCCTTTCCCCAAAAGCCCAAAGTGTGTTTTTAGAGTCCTGGTTCAATTTTATAAATTTTTTTTTTTTTTTCAGTACAGTAATTTGAATAAACAAATTGATTTACTTTTAATCTGAAAATAATTCCTTCTAGTCCTATCCATAGGAGTAACTAAAAATGCTGGTTTTTTCAATTTTTTTTGTTTGTTTGTTTGTTTTTAGGAAGTTCCTGTCAATATTGGAAGGGCTGGAGCATGCGTTGTTGTTGTGAAGTTGTCTTGAAGACTATAAATATTGTGAAGCTAATCTAAGTGGAGTTTTGTGAAGTCAGGAAGATAAGAAACATTCCAAAAAAGCAGTACAGACTATATACATCTTAGCAGCCCTCCACGACAGAGAAAACTTATCTCTGAGCCATTATGTTATTAGAGCACAGAAGTGTCTTCCCACATTACAGAAATCCCAGAATTTTGCATATCTGAATTATTTTATTACGCCTAATACACAAAAGAGAAATCAATAATATGTTTAAATGGTTCAGGTTTGTTACAAAAGTGTATCTGTTATTTATAAACTGCAATAGTAAAGTGATAAAAGGGTGTAGAAGATTTCATAAACTTTTTTCTTTTCTATGGTGTCAGTTATGATAATGTTGATAAAAAGAGCTTTTATACTTTATGTAAATGAAAAACCTTCAACCAAGGACTGCACAGAAGGAAATATTTGCCAAACAGTACTACTGGCAGCAGAATATTCTCTGCAAAAGCAACTTCATTTCTATTTTAAGAAATTAAATTACTAAATTAACTTCAAAAACTTATCAGAGAAACATAGAATCTGGTTGCTATTCAACCTCCTGGCATTGTTAGTACTGTAGCAAAATATCCATTTTTAGCAGTATATTAAACTGAATGGTGCAAGAAGTAGTAGGCCTAAGGTATATTTATGTTATTAAGTGTGTGCCAACAGAAAGAGATCTCTTTTGTCAAAACACAATGCTAACATAATTTGCAATCATTTTCAAAGTGCATAGATATGTGATATTTTAATGCTGATCAGGGTGTCAGGTTATTCATGGATTTGTCTTTGCCCACTAACCATCTGTCAGTATGTGTTAAACTAATTTGACTATTCTTGAGATCATCACCATGCATTAAATTTTAAAAACAATCATAGAATTACATTCCTTGAATATAACTTACAAAATTAAACTTTTATATCATATTGATATGACAATCTTTGACCTCAGCTGAACATTACCAGCTTTCTCTCATGTACAGTTATATGGTAAGAAAAAAACCCCAACACATCCACTGTGTAATGTTCTATACCATTTATAGGAGCATGTTAATGTTTTATTTGAAATTAAGGGAATGTTAAAAATCAAGAATAAACAGGGAAAGAATCACCTCAAAACATAGGTTAATATTCCACATGCATGATGTTTTCTTTTTGTGTGCCAATTTCTAATGAAGGTTGATTTCATTTTTTTACAATATCAAATGCTGAAAGTGTATTTTAGAAAAAGAATGTATGTAAGATATTCTATGCTGTGAAGCACAATAATATTTGGACAGTACCGACTTTAGTGTTATATTGTTGTTTTGTTAGCTCAGAAAATTCAGGACAGATGAAAATTCTCTGAACGTGTAGACTAACTTTTCTGATAGAATACTGTGTTTTCAGAATTCAGCAATATAATATTAAAAAGAAAATATACTATTGATCCTATTGAATGCTTCTAAAGATGAAATCTCATAAGCATATTTATAAAAGGAAAAACATTTTTAACTTGAAATTGTTTATATATAGCATGCTATGGTCAAATAAACTTTACTTTCTCTGCTAAGAAAAGTTAGACTATGTTTTAACAGTTTTCTGGGGTTTATTTTACATTCATTAAGAACAGAAAACACAGAAGTATCAATCTCATTTCTGTACTCTAGAAGAACAAAAGATCCTGTCATACTGTCCTTACTTCCTAATTGCACCTGGTCCACATAAAATAAAAGTTACCTTCTTTCTAGCACACATCAGGAGGCCCTTTTCTATGAAAGGGGCTCACACCCACCTCTGCCTTTGGCAACCTGAACTGATTGCCTGCAGAAGGCTGAAAGTACGGGACATCTGAAGATTATTTCCTTTGGGGCTATTACATGTAGCTGTCCTACAACATTAACTTAGCAGTATATCAGCTTAGAGCTACCTTCATGTGCTTGTGAATTTTTAGAGATCACTCTTGCTAGCTTGGCAGTCCAGGAAACAAATTTGCTTTAATGACTATTTTCATTTTGTATTTGTTTTTGTGGAGGGGAAAAACCAACCAAAACCCAAAATAAAACAAATGAAACCAACACAAAAAACCCTTCTCTACCTTAAACCAACACAAACAGCCAAGCAATAGGGAACAAACCCTCAACCAGCTAGTGAATCATGGCTCAGAGAATTCACATCGGAAGAAGGTAATTTTACTTCGTACCAAATCAAAGTCCTGAAGCAAATGCAAGGGGGCTGGCAACCAAGCTTCACAGTGAATCTGCATAGTAAGACATTTCTGAATGTAAGGTGGATGTTAATTTTATCTTTCTCCCGCCTTGCTCTATAAGGAACCTGTCTGACCACCCACCTAGAACACCTTTTTGCAGCAGATACTAACTTTTAAGCATTAGTAATAAAAATTCTAACATTTCTGCTCTATTCATTGCCATCCCTGCTTTGGTCATGCAACAGCCATGTACTCTCCTTCATACAAACACTTGTGTGTATATATTTAGAAGAAGTCTTGTGTGGATCAGAGGGAGAGGGTCACTATTGCTTATCAATCAGGTTCTAAATAAGGCTTCTCTCATGTTCTCCTGTAACAGCACATCACTGTTTTCAGTAACCAGTATAACCTCCTTTATTCCATTCTTGCTTGGAAAACACTGACATTAGATGTCCAGTTGTAAAACTCTAAAATACAAATTATACAACTAACGTGCAACTAATATCAAGATACTTGCAAGAAGCAAACAGAACCACAGAATCACAGAATGGTTTGGTTTGGAAGGGACCTTAATGCTCAACAAGTTGCAACCCCCTGTCACAGGCAGGGACACCTTCTACTAGATGAGGTTGCTCCAAGCCCTGTCCAAACTGGCCTTGAACACTGCCACAGCCATACTGCGCCAGTGCTTTAGCACCCTCACAGGGAAGAACTTCTTTCTAATCTCTAAATCAGAATAGACACTGCTAAACTGCCAACATCATCTTTCTAATAGAGCCTTTGCAGGGAATTTGAATTTTGCTTGGGGTTATAGTAGGCACACAGCCTCAAGTGAGAGAAAGCAGGCATGGTTTTTTAACTAGTAGAGTGGTTTATAACATGTTAAGCCATATCTTAAAACCTAATCAAGTCAGCAGTAAGGAAAGAAAATGAAGACTGAAGCATAGAAGTCAGTTTTGAAGAACAGAAACTGGGTGAGTACCTTAACACAAACACACGGGACCAGCCTGAGAGCCTCATGGCTTGCAAATGTTATGACTGCAGATATGACATGGATTTCCTGCTTTTCTCTCCTTTCAACTTGCAGATTTTCTTAAATGCTTTCTCAGTAAACAAGGCATCAGACACTTAGGAAAAACTCCTAGACATAAATAATCCCCTCAAACATATCTTTAGATATACTACCATTTCCATTAGTCTCAAAAAGAGTATTAGAAGAAAATTACCCATTTTGTATTTCTTTACTGTTCTCTAAAGAAATCAATTTATGAGGTTTTATTTAAAAAATAGTGTAAGAAAAATTGTAGCTTCCTCTTAGCTTACAGCAAGAAGCAACATTTATCAGTTTGATAAATTCAGTAGCTCTTCCTACCATGAATCACAACCTCTGAGGCAGAGTATGTGAATATTGGCATGTGTGCTGGGATGAGATGGTCTACTAAATTCTATGGCAAGGCTGTGGTAACTAGTACACTTTCTAAATTTTAAGTTTATGACTGCATCTTGTTAGAGAAAACAGAAAGATAAGTAAGGATAAAAGGAAATGGGAGAAGATGAGAACGGTATGAAGCAGAGAAAAGGCAGTGCAATCTGAATGCGACTTCATAAAGCAGTCAGCATGGGAAAAAATAGATTTGGAAGACACTTGTAGACAACTAATTCTGCATGTCCCTCTGCTTGAGTGAAGCCTCAAGCTTCAGTCTCTGTCTGAAGAGGTGGTACTGAGAGATCTGCTATTAAGGTGCCATGGAAAGCAGAAGTGATGAAGTATGTTTCTTTACATGTTAGTTTTATGTGCAAATGTCCAGCTGGGAAGTAGGTTGTACACAGGCTGGCAAGCCTGTTTGGAGCTGTTGGTATAAAAGTTCATTTCAAGTTGTAAAGCATAAGAGGACTATTACACACATCCTGAACTAATTTCAAAATAACCTATTTTCAGATGAAATTATGACAATAATTATCTTGAGATAGAAATCTTAAGTGCTAGAAAACATCCAACTGAAATTTTAGTAGATACTTCAACCAATAATATGGCACAACTGAATTTGAGAGAAAGCAGTTCCTCAGTGTTTTTAGTACTAAAGTTTTAGGGTTTTTTCTTCCATAATATTTGTACAGCAGTGAAAAATCATGTGAAAGGAAATTAGCAATCTGCAAGAGGAAACTGGACACCTAACAGGAAAACAGAAGGAAAGAAAACTGGAGAGAGTTTGGAGATGTTTAGACATTATTAGGTGAGAGGAAACGCTAGATAGATTCTCTTATGAGGTGTCATCCCTTCACATTTCCTTTGTTTCTCCAAACATGAGTAGGTGCAACAGTTATGTAGCATCTTTCCCTGTTAGGTACCCTGACAGCTGCACACACAACTGGCTTGCCAACTGTGGGAAGAAGCCATCCTCTCGTACCTCCCACCTTGCGCTGCTCTGAATTTCTATCATGACTCTTGCTGTTAGAAAGATTATTATTTGTGCTGTTTCTGTTCTGTCCAAATTATTGTATTTTCTTTCTTTTTAAGCCCTGGCCCTTAAACCCTTTTTCCTTCTGTACTGGATGATACTTTCTACATGAACTGGACCAGTAAAGGCACATTATATAATGTAATGAGTGGGAATTGGAATAACACCCCACAAAAGCAATTCTGGGAAAGACTTAAGTGGTTCAGCTTAACGACTTTGGTTGAATAGTGAAAATCAATCTTTTAACATGAAAGAAGACAGTTGGCTGCATGTGTCAGAAAGGAATGTTCAGGGTAATCTACTCCAAGGGAATCAATGAAGTGTCATGTGAGGCTAATCCTACCTCTTTTGACATGTATATTTCTGTACATGATTTAACTTTTGCTTCCCACCTGACGCTAGACTCATTCAGAGGTGGAGTGCATGATGTTAGCATCATGCTAAATACCTGGGCTTCAGTATCTAAAATAGGCTCATTTTCTCTGACCCCAAAAAATATAAACTACACTGAATTAATCTGCACAGTTCAGCATGGGTCCGTTCCATAAGGAAATTTCATTTTGTTGATTAGAACTTATTCCTGGAGAGATTAAACTAAATTTCTCTAACAGTCACCACCGTTCTTTTTTATAGGTTGTACACTAAGTACCTACTGTTGAAATTCCAGTCTCACCTTTTATTCCCTATTTCCTCTTACAAAGAAAGGGGAGAATTTCATCCTTTCACTGCCACTTCTCCACAGAAAGATGAAGATCAGCTTTCTTCACAGTAAAATGATATCATTTTTACCTCTGCTGACCTCACCTCTTGCCAAAGAAACCTGACAACAAAATGCTAAATTCAACTATTCTTTCTTTTTAATAGAGCTCCGCTACATCACTGGCACACTATCATTGATGGCTGCACACATTTTCCTCTTCATGCCCACATGTGAGGACTTTAATTCCCCATCACAATTCTACATTCACAAAAAGAATTAAAAACTCTGTTCTGTATATAAATAATGTTGTTTCTGAAGTGTACAGAAGAGGGTGGCACTAACTCATGTTATCAAGATTTCCACAAACCAATCATGTGTGACTAAGAAACTAATGCATCACCACTTCTTGGACAACTCATTTGCGAAAGACTGTCCAGGAATGATGTTTTAAATATGATATTTTAAGTATAGATTAATATTTCATATTTAATAACAGAAAAATTATATCTGAAAGTGTGTTTGTCAGTTACTTCAGCAGGAAGCTTAATACAACCCACTTTCAGCTCTATGCTGGAGAGAATGAATCTGTTTTAGTCAAGTTCAATGTCAAAAAATGTCTAAATTGACAGGAATTATTAATAAAATACTGTAAGGTTTAGACTAAAAAATTTCTGCATTTTGAAAATTTCCCACCCAGTCAGAAACTCGGAACGATGAAGCCGCTCGCTCACTCCCTCACCTTCTTCCTCCCCCCAATCCCAGAGGGATGGGGAAGAGAATCAAAAGAACCCAAGACAGTAAGACACAAAAAGTGTTGAGGAACGGGGACTGGGTATAAAGACTTGGATAATTCGGAGCAAGACTGTATGAAATGGGATACAAAACCAAAGTATCATCTAGGTGGACGTAAGAATTTGGGCATTTTTTCAATCTATGCAGGCTTTGTAGCAACCTTCCAGTATCTGAGATTCAGAGCAGCCCTGTGAAGAAGAACTTGGGGGTGGTGGTCGATGAGAAACTGAACATGAGCCAGCTTCAGTCTGCGCTTGCAGCCCAGAAAGCAACCGTATCCTGGGCTGCATCAAAAGGAGCGTGACCAGCAGGTCGAAGGAGGTGAT
>JBCJKH010033413.1:0-19932 GCA_039877255.1 Loriculus beryllinus
CCTCTGGACTTGTTCCAACAGTTCCATGTCCTTTTTATGTTGAGGACACCAGAACTGCACACAATACTGCAGGTGAGCAGTATTCAGGTGAGCAATATGCAGGTGAGCAATACTCAGGAGAGCAGAGTAGAGGGGCAGGATCACCTCCTTAAACCTGCTGGTCACACTTCTTTTGATGCAGCTCAGGATATCTGACTTCAGATTTTCAGGTGATTGCAGAGGCAGGCAGAAACTTAAGGGCTAAGATTTTGGACTCATTTAAAAGGACACAGTTTGTTAGTCAACCTATGCTTTGGTGAGGTGTAGCTTTGTACTATTTCAGCTGGGTTACTGAAATTTTCAGGCCCAGACTTTTGGTCTAGCAGAAAAAGAAGATTGCTTTCCTTCAAGGAAAGGCTTTTTTTAAAAGATCTTTTTTTCTGTTTTCATCAATTGAAAAACTATTTCATTTAGAACTTAATAAACATAAAAGTTAAATGTTCTGTTGATTGAGAAATTGCTTATGAAAGAATGCAATTATTTTCTTGGTTGCTTGCTTTGATTCTTTTTCCTCCTGGCATTAGTATAGGCCTTCCAAGAATTTTGAGCTTTAAATAATATAATTTTGCTTATGGGACAATTCATTCAGCTTTTCAGTTTATTGGTAAATCTTTTCTTTAAGTATCCTGTGCCTATGATTAATCTCAAATGTACAGCACTGCAGAGAAGGTAGTTAAGCAGCTTACATGAAGGTTAAGTGGCTGTATGCACAGCCTGGTGCTTCTATGACAGTGTGACAAGCTTGCCTTCCTATTGAATATCCAGGATTGTGATTCATTTCTTAGCAATGCAAAAAGTCTTCCCCTTCATCCTGTGAATACCAGTTTTGTCTGAAACAGCTTATAAAAAAATGAAATACGCTGGTCTTCAAACCTATTCTTTTTTAAGCAACCCTTTCTGAAGCAACCTTCACCATATGCCTGGTTATAAAATATAATCTCTTTTCAAATATTTTATGCATTCACTTCATGCATTTTAAGCACTTAGACTATTCAAGTGCACTGCCCTCTATGAGGAAGTGTGGTGTCAGCTGGATTCTGCATATGCTTCTCTATAATGTTTTCATGATAATGCAAATAAATACTTCCTCCTTTTTATGACAGCTAAGCTTCCAAATTTCCACTCACAAACCTTAACAGATACAGTTTCATTAAGAACGGCAACGCAAAGGATCTGAAAAAAAGCAAAGTATGTAGGACTTGGGGCATTCCTGAGAAAGAGGAAAGCTTCATTCATGAAAACACATATACATTAAAAGACATATGGCTGTTTCATCAGCAACAAAAATGATGAAGACTTGTTTTCACCTTTCCTTAACCTTCTCTGCAATACTTGCACTTTTTTCCCACATATTCCTTGCTACCTTCACTTCTCCTGCATCTTCCATGTGTTTGGCTGGGTGAGTGTCAGCATATGCTGTGACAGATTTATGACAGCGTGTGTGCTGACTGTTCAAACATCCACGTGTGCTGACCAGCCAGCTGGCTGCTTCATCCTGAAACTAGTAAAAGTACTGGATGGCAATGGCTTTTCCTTCAAGTGAATGCTAATTAAGGCTATTGCTATAGCCACAAGCTCATTCATATAAAATGAGAGGGAACACCTAATCTCTGAGACTTTACTTGTGGCAGACTTGGCTATGACTGGACAACAAACTCCAAAGATGGCAACAACAAACATATGGACCAACTGTATGACCACACAAGCCTCATTTCTTTAGGAAGAATGACTGAAATAACTAGCATTTTTTGGAAATCTTTCACTAAAAAATATTGAAAGGTTTCATATTCTTACTGGAGGATATAAAATATCTTTTCTATTTACTAAACAGTTTTTATTTCCATCTTCTTTGCCAAAGATACGTTCAAAGATGTTTAGAAACATACCTGGCTCTGAAACAGAATAAGAATTTTTTCTATACAGTTTAGTGGTTTGACATCACTGTTAATGAGGGAAGCAGAGCAGCATTCCTTACACAGAAGGCAAATTCTGAAGGCAAATTTTGCCCAGAACGACCAAAGAGAAGATAGCCTCCCTGCTGATCAATCCACTGCAGAGGATTAATATTATTCTTTTAATTCTGACCATGATGAACTTGGTGGGCTTAAATATAGAGACTGTGGAAGATTTACGAAGCATTGTTAACAGTGTTACCATGCATAAAAATGTTTGTTTAAATGCCAAATTACTGAAAACATTAGTTCCTTTTATTTTATCCTGAATACATATATGAAAGAAGTCAAAAAGGAGGACTTTCTTAAATTACTGCATCATTTTTGCCAAAGCAGATGTAAGTTCTGACTTTGCAGTGTTTGTTCTGATAAAGAGGAAAGGGAAATTCTGTGGCCTGTTCTGATGGATGAGATGATGCCTTGCCTACCTTTAGACATCCATCATGCAGGCATTTACATCTAAGTTGGTCATTATCGAAATCCTCACAGCTAATGGGAAGAAAAAGCACCTATAGGATTTAGCTGAGCTGATTAATTTTTTCTTTTAAGATTATATGAGTCGAGTTGTGGAGTTGCTTATTTATCTCCATTGATTAGGGAAGTAATAAAAAAAATATTTCAGCTATAAATAATTTTGCTCTAGATATAATAATTTTGCCAAACATTGATATTTTGATAAAGAAGTACTAGCCAGATTATAAGGAAATTTGAAAATATTTTTTCAGTTGTTTTTTCCAGCCATTTCAGTGATTTTTATTACGTTCAGAATGATTCCTGTGTATGCAATCAGCATTAGGGAGACCATAAATTTGCCTTAAAAATAAGGTATTTAGTTTCTGATGTTTCCTCCGATATCCTTACTGAACAGTATATTTACATCAAGAACAAAGGAAAGGAATCTTATGCTCTACCTGGGTTTAGCCAAATCATCTATTCCCTTCCCCATCCCCAGTTCTCATCTGTTACTCTCTAGACCTCTCTGAGGTCTCCTGCCAAAAGGAATCACATTTTCATTTTAGGATGCTTCAATACAGCAATCTTTTGTATAGCATCTGTTTTCATCAGCTCATTTAGCATTTCTGCCTCGAGCCTTTTGAGAGTGTCTGGTGAATTAACAGCCCAGTGGTACAGTTTCATGCTCCCTCATCAGTGTGGATCTTATTGGTGATTTCAGTGAGCTCGCAAATTTAGAAGGGCTTAGATCTCTAGAGAGCCATTGCTACAACTCTAATATAAAGGTGTTGAGAGACCTTTGGCAATGCTATTGTAAGAGTGGCTCAAGGTTATTCTTATTTTTCCACCACACTTACAGTATGATATTTGTGTTGTGTTTTTTGTTGTTGTGCAATTAACTACAATCTTTTAATACTCTGAAGTAAAATGCCTAATCCTCTTCTCTGCTAACCCCTATTGTACATTTTCAAGTAATCTTTTTCCCTGAGGATATGACACATCTTGCTTATGTTTGTAAGATTCTCCATAACTGCTCTTCCTCTAAGAAGGAAATATACTTCCTTTCCTCATAAACCTAGTCTTATATTGATTTTATTACTGTAAATTAATTATGCGAGAATGATGAGTCATCATGACATTGTGGCTATAGAAAATTACATTTATTCAAATTAATCTTACCTGAGGTTAAGATTCTCCTGCACTACATTTTTTTTCTATGTCCCTTGATGTTTTAACACTCCTTACCACATTATTCCCTGCAGATTAAAATGTATTTCTTCTTATCATGCTTTAAGAACTGAATTCACACATAAAATACAAATTATATGTATGCAAGAATACATCATCAAGCATACAAGTATGATAAAATATTTCTTTACATGACTAATTGAAAAAATACTCCAACAATTGGATATCTGTAGAGAGGTTTTTTATTTCTCTAGAGCCAACCAACATAGCAATTGCACTGTTTGACTGTATTTGTAATTGTCTGTCCAATTTTAACTATCAATCAGACTCTGAGACTTTTCATAAAACGTCTTTGATTAACCAAAGACATTGCCTCTGTGTTCATTTGGAATTTGTAGAATGTAGCAGGTCATACTCATGTCTGCTTATGAGACGCATATGAATTAAATAATCAAAAATACAGCTATTCAGCTGACAACTCATAAATTGCATCTCAAGAGTGTCTCTTTTTTTCTTTTTTAAGCCACTGGACAGCAGCTTTAGGGGAAAAATAAACAAGATTATGCACTTTAAAGGCATTTGACTGTAATGAGGGAAGCTGATGGGGTTGGGGGAGAGAGCTGTAGACTTTGTAAGCAGCAGTATTCTTGGAAACATATGATACTACAGAAGGCAGATGCTTTTGTTTGAAAAGCAGCATGTCATGCAGATGAGCACTGGGCTTTATCAAGTGTAATATCTGAAAAGAAAGAGCTGTCAAAATAATCAATTCTCAAAGCCAGCTCTGTAATTTTAAAAATATTTGCATGTTGCCACTGCTGCCTCCTATGGTGGCTTTAGAAGACGCATAGAATTTGAATGCACTTTAGGTGTTCACTTCCCCACGAAGTACGGCTTATTTCACGTTGCACTGAATTGGTGCCCTAGAATGCTGAGTTATTTGAACTGCATGAACAGATTGCATAATTATCTGTTGACTTTCTTGAAAGGAGAGTTGGCAGTGCGATGTGACTAGGTTTTCCAGAGTTGGCAAGTGCATAGGTGAGGATACAGACACATGAGAACAATATCAGTGTGATTTTTAATAATAAGCAGAAACTTTTGGGACTTTTTTTTGAAACATAGTGATGAAACACCTCAAATGTGAGACATACGTTTGGTTGATTTGACACGTGATGTTATATTGAATGAATGTGGATGTGGCTTAGGACTACTATATTGCTAAATGAGGATGAAAAGTTAGCCTACTAGCAATGTTGTATTTGCCGCATTGTAAAAACTATATTTTATACAAATCTTTCAGTTTTGTCATTAGAAAAATGTAATTAAAATATTTTTCACTTGGGTTTGCGTAAAATCTTTTCAACTCCTTCAGCAAACCCTGAAACCCTTTTATATGCTTGTGCAATCTTTACTTATTCTAGAAAGTGATATTAGCAGCACCTTTGTTGTGAATTCACATATGATTTCTTCTGGTGAGACTCCTAAGGATTTTCCCATTCACACTTCACTCAATTCTCCACAACAGAATTCAGATGGAGATTTAACTGGAGTCTGTAACTGCAAAAGCCTTGGAGCACAACCTAACAGTACTTTTCTACTGCTGTGAGGAGAAATAGTGAACATTGAGGGAAATTATGAGTGAATGAGCTAAATTGCACAGTTTGATTTTGATCTTTCTCCTTAGATAGAAAGAATTTCCAAAAGCTAAAAACTAGAAATAAATCTGATCAGCAGGAGAAAGTTTTGTTCTACCACTTCCTTGTTTGATGATCAGCCTTGTCTGATGAAGATGGTCAGCTGCAGTCTTCAGAAAGAAAAAGTTTGCAATACATGGATGGCATATGAGAAACATTATCTTTTGTCTCTGTTCTGTGGCCTGGGTTGCTCCCATACATTTACATATCTTATAAAGGTTTCAAGTATATCCCGAGAATTACAATTCTGTAGTGCATGAGAGAATAAAATCACTGAGAGATTCCATAAAACAGGATAGAGATACAGGGCACCAGATCTATCCCTACACAAAGAGCAAAGTGATACCAGAAGTGAAAGAGTCACACTGAACAGAAATTAAAGTGCTATATTCAGATGTTGGGTTTTTAAAATATTTTTTATTAATAAAAATACTGGGAAAGTATTCTTATAACTCTAAAGTGTAATGTTTTCAATTATCAGAATTTCCAGTAATCCATGTTGAATGTCAGCACACAGCTCACACTTGGACAAAAACCTGTATTGTGATGTTTCAGGTTAGGTGTCTTTCCCTTTATCTATCGTAACCATGGAGTATCTTTTTATTCATTTAATGAAAGGCAGTAAAGTAAAACTAAACTAAAAATGGTGCCAGAAAAGAGTCTGTGTTTAGATATTAAGTTTTCTGACTGCAAATACAGATTAAGGGGAAAACAATTTTTGAAGTGCAAGGTTAAAAAAGTTTTTTCAAATGTTATATTTCTGCTAAATTAGTTTTCTATTACATTTACTGATTAATGTACAAAGGACAATTATTTGGTAGATTAAATATTGTATAATCTTAAAATTTTGGCAGTGTATTTTCATAGGTTTGTTTGAAAATTGTTGAATTCTTTGAAACATTTTCTCTTCTGATTGGAGATCAGGCATTGCAAGGTGTATATGAAAGTACGTAATTGATTCAGAAGGGAAATCAGAGGTTAAAACTGCAATTTTCTCCAAAGGAAACCTCCCATGTTTTGAATTTTTAGTAGCTGTCTGTGTATTATTAACAACCCTACTTAGATTTGACAGGCAAGTAATAATGTGGTTATTCATCTCAAAGACAGTGGACCAGAATACATTTCTGGCTTTTTAAATGCATTTTAAAAGCTGAAAGACAAATTTCATCACAATAAAGAATAGGGATTTGTTAAGTGTAATCTTTGGGGGTTTATTGGTAGATAAATCTTTCTTTTTCTACAGCCATTGCTAGGGGTTTAGAAAGTTTAATAAATAGAGTAACTATTCCCTTATTTGCTAATAAATATTTCAAAACCTGTAGTACTATGGCATCCATTTCAGAATACATTGGGTCAATCTCTTCTGTGTGCGATGCCACTGAACCAGTCCAGTTACCCAGATCTGGATCTGGTTTAATGCTTTACCTTTCCTAGAAAAATATTGTCCAAGTCGAAGTTAAAGATAAAACTAATGATGAAATCGTGTTCCCAGTAAAACCCATTGGAATTTGTCCATAGGTTTACAGGGATGCCCAGCTAATGCCTTAGTGTGATTTTTCAGAACATGTACATGCACACAGGCACATTGACTATAATTGTTTCCTCTGATTGAATATTTTGTGGACAGTATTTTCCTTGCATTAAATTGGCCCTTGGTTTTCAACAGAAAATTAAGATTTTAGGTAAAAAATACTTAATTAAATAAAAATATATAAATTGTATATCACTATATTTGGCTGTATTTCATAAGCTCTATAATTCTTGCTATATGTACAAATGGCAACTAGAAACTAAATATTAATAGATGGAAACCACCAAAGATAGTATTGTAGCATTTGAGAACTTCATTGGTTAAAAGTAAAGAAGTATGGGCAAAATGTAAAACTTCTGATCTTTCTTGAGCTCTTTCTTTTCTCAAGCTTTTTATTCTCAGAAGTTTGGGAGGTTTTGTGATGCTGAACTGATATCTATTTATTTTTCACTAATTAGTTTGCGTCTAATTCTTAGCATTGCTTGATACATTTCATTCAGAATATAGACTTTCTGTATGACTACTTAAATATCTGTTCAAAAAAATTCCTGTCATTCTGTTTCTTTCAATGTACTACATTCCTGAAGTCATTCAATGCATGAATTGAGATAACAATAACTAGAATCATAGTAGTTTTACCTGACATGATAAAAAATGTCCAGTCATAAAAGAAGTGCACTATCTTCATGTAGCGTATTAAATAAAGGTAATTCCTTAGGGATGTAATTTAATAATGATGTAAAAGATGATAGAAAGTTATGATATAATGAAAGATGTCTGCTCTGTTGTTCATAACAGAAGAATCTTTCTTCCTTGCTTCTGTCCTTTTAAACTTGGTATTCATAAAACATACACAGGAAAACAAAATCCTTGGAATTTATTCTTTGCTCTCCTCCAGAAGTGCTAAATTCTCAATCATCATAGTCTACACGTTATCCCTTCAGCTGAGAAACTATGTGATGAAGGCTAAAGTTGTTTTTGCGAAGTTCTGCCAGATTAAGCACATTGTTCACTCCAGTCTACAAAGGAAGTGAAGTGGAAGTTCCTCTCTAGTTATAACAGGAATCATGTGAAGTCCTGAAAGAAGTGAATGGCTCTTAATTCTTTGGCCTTTTATATTAAAAAACATTGGTGCCATAATACATTTGTTGCCATAACATGTTGCTTCACTTTCCACACTGTTTGAGTGTGTATAAGCTTTTCAGTAGTGAGGAGAGAACAAATAGATATATGGGAGTATGAACGCTAAATGGAAAGAGAAGCAAGAACAATTGTCCCAGGCACCTGACTGTCAGGTGGGTACCAGACACAGTCAGAGCAGAGGGTTATTAAAGACTCTCTTTTGTTCCTGTGTACCCTAAGCAGGGAGGCCATCTGGAAATGTGACATAGCTGAAACAGTGAGATTTAGACATTTTGGATTGACTTCTATAATTCTTACACTTTCTGGTTTTTCTGTTATTTCTAAGACATTGTCCACTAAGGAAAAAAAAAAAACCAACCAACCAACCAAACAAAAAAAAAAAAAAAAAAAAAAAAACCCAAACAAAAAACAGCAACAAAAATGACAACCCTGAACCCTAGAATTTTTGTGAAAAATCTCATATGATTTTTAGAGAACCATTCAACCTTGCCTTCTTAAGAACATTTCTGTAAACCATCTAAATTTTACCCATTTTTTAACTCAATACCAAGTTGTAAACACACACACAAACAATAATTAAGTTGTTGCTTCAGATTTTCTCTCAGTTGTGCAGTGATGAAAGATTATGTCATGTGGTGACTGTTCTTCTGACAGATTTGTTGTACTCAATCTGGTTCTGAGTGGTCAAATATGTGCATGAACCAACAGCAATGCTGTTAGATTCTCTGCACCTGAAAATGTCAACAAGAAGGCCACTGAACTGAAAGGATAAACTACATTTTCATTTTCAGATCTTCCTTCTAAATAAAGGCTGGAATATTTTAATAATGCTAGCCTAGGAAGTTTCCTTTGCTATTGCCTGTATTACACTGTATTACACTGGAATAACTTGAAGGCAGCTTTGGTTTATAAATCACAGTATTTTCCAGAGGTTTGACATTAAGTTTTATTTCAAAACACATCTCAAAACAGAAACAAAGCTATGAACAGCAAGAACCTGGCAGAAACAGTTTCTCCTCATTTTTGCTTTCCTCACTGCGATTAATCTCATCTCTTCTCCGAGCAGTTGCTGGTTCAGGAGCTCCCCAGCCAGTAAAGGCATAAAATTGCACACAGCTCTTCTGGCTTTATCTCATGAGCAGTAATGTTTGGGAACCAGAAAATAAAAATAAGAAGAAACTACAGATGCTAATAATTTTGGGAGGAAAACACAACAATAAAAGACAATCTTTTGTGCTCTTCGGTTACCTTTCATCCTACACATTACAAATCTTTGACAAATGTGATCATTTTCACATATTTATCAGTTTCAGTTAACTGGAGAATTTAAAATAAAAGGCCACCAATCTGCAATCTTTCATAAGTACTCAGCCCTCACAGAAACTAAATTTGTATTGCACAATCTCTCCTGAATTTCCAAAATCAGTTAATCTATAAGTAATACAGACAGAAGGCATAAAACAGTTTATACCCTTTTATCCACCTGTTATCAAGTCAATGCATATCTGTTATCTAACCTAAATTGTTGGCAGCAATGTTAGAATGAGCTTTCTTACAGTGATTATATGCGACTTCTGGCTCTGTCTCTAGTAGCATATGCTACTAGAACATATCTGCGCTATAAATTGGAGGAGTTACTATATCAGTTATCATTCCGTTGAACATCAACCCAATGGAGAGCTCTATTCATGAGGTCAGAATTATTGACTGAAACATAAAAAGGATGCAAAGATTTCCAATATCCATCTAGCCAGCAGCCCACTTCATTTTGTATTCTTCTTTAGAAGCTGACCAACATCAGGTTGCTTAGACCAAGGTATAATAAATCCCATGAGGGTAATAAGCATGAGCTCTGTCCATCAACACTTACATTCTAAAATACAAAAGTTTACATTATCTTGCATAGATTTGTTCCATTTTTATACGTATCTATGCTAAAAAACAAGAATTCTGTTTACCTTTTCAAATTTTTGGATAGCAAGAACATCTTGCACTTATTACAGTTATTTACAAGCTAATTGGGTGTTCTTTTCAGAATTACTTCTGAGCAGTGCAGATTGTGCTAATTCAAATTTTTATTGATTATTCCCTGTTCCTGTATTACAGGACAAATTACAGTGAAACATCTGCTTTACTGTCTTTTTATTCATTATTTCCTATAAGTTTTTCATCCATTGCATACCTTTACTAAATCTGAATAATCCCAAAATTTTCAATTCCTTTTAATATAATTTTTTCTCCATAGCTTTAATTTGTTTCTTGTCCTTGATTCGATTCTGTTTCTGTTAAAATTTTAAGATTAAGTGGCTAAAGCTATGGCCAGGCTGAAAAAATACAATTATTTAGTATCTCCTTAATAGCTTTGTATTTGCTTCTACCTTGTTACATTATATAAAAATTAATTTCTGACCACTCCTTCACCTGAAAACTTTTTCATTGGTTGTCCTAGGATTTTCTTTCAAATTTTTATGGCAAATTTTTGACTCAAATACGGATGCATAGTTGAAATTATGTCTTCTACTTGTAGTATGAAATACTTTATTTACTGCTGCAGCAAAGTCTGAACTAACAACCGTTAAAACCTGTAGAAAAATTTACATTGGCTGGACTTTTTAAAAGGGCTGTGTTGATTTATCACCATGTGATCAAAGAAAATTTCCAGTTTTATCCACACTTTTTGAAAAAAAAAAAAAAAAAAAAGGTAAGTTCTAGACATGACCCAGCCTTTATATCCTCAGTATGGACCAAAACTGTGAATCTGATACCTTTATGAGGCTTTCAGTCAAGTATTTCAAGGTTCTTTCTATAGAAGAAATTACATGTTTTGGAATCCGGTGGCAATTTTTGAATCATTATAGGTAATTGTTGTTTGTGCCAGGCAAGTTCTTGATAGAAGCCAAACACAACATGGGTGCCAATTAATCTTTATCACTGTCCTAGACCAAGAGAGAGGCAATTCAAATATCAGAGAGGCTAACAACCCTCTGTTGATGTATGTCTATTTTCATATGCCCTATGGGAGCCCAGGATATAAAAACTACTATTTTAATCACTGTAGTTGAGTGTATAAAGTTTGGTAGCATGAACCTATATCATTGTCTTTGTTTTCGCAGGATCATTACAAAAACACACTTCAGGGAAGACCAAAGGAAGGGTGCAGAGATTGATGATAAAACGATTCGTCTGGTGTTTGCAGCTGTCTCTTTTAGAGTAAGAGACATGCAAGTAAGAATAACAGGAAATTGCTGTTGTGTTATACCCAACGTGAAACTAACTTAATTCCTATTATTGCAACTATTTCTTGTCCCATTTTGGTATCTAAACACAAAATTAAAGACCCCAAACATAAAACCAAAACAAAATAGCACAAAAAGAAAAGGGCTAAACTTATATAAACTTAATTTCAGTTAATTTAAAATACACCAATACTTAAGCAACAAAAGATTCTGTCTGAATACTAGTGGTCGTCTTTTCATCTGAGAGCTCACCACCGGACTCAGTCCAGTAAATGACTTTATAACATGACTCTCATGTTTCAAGAACGACCAAGAGAAGAAACTTCCTTTCCCTTTCATATAGTCATTTATTTGACATTTCCACCTGTGATAGGGAATTCTGGTTCATTTATTTCCAAGGGAACGTGTTCCAAAAGAACATGCTATTCATAAAGGTATAGATTTTTCTCCAGTGCACCTTTATTTCAGCGCCGAAATTTCCTGGACTGATTCACAAAACCAATATAAACAGATTGAATTTACTGAAATACTGTTTACAAATACTTTCAGTTCTTCTGTCTTTTAGGGACTGATGCAGAGATTTTTGAAATGCACTCACAACCTTCCGTTGGTTTAGATGACATTTTGACTAGCTCTTTGGAGTAGCTTGAGGGAAGAATTAATTTGCCATCAAAACAGATAAAATCCTAAGGGTTCCTAAAGCTATATACTGACATCTCAAATAGGAACTCTTTCTTCTGAATTCAGTGAAGATTCCAGTATAAAATCTGAGTTAGTGAACCAAGGCTGAGCCCTGCAACAGGTGCTAGTACAGAAGTTTTTGTTGTTACTTTATTTTACTTTATTTTCCCTTCTCTAGTTTTGAGGTATCCAAGAAGTTACAAATTATAGCATTTGTTTTCAGTAAGGGTATTTTTAACTGTTTACTAGTTTATGGCTACTTTAGCTGTTCTCGCTTGCATGAGAGATAAAAAAGGATAAAACTGTTCAGAATCACTCTGCAAATAGTTTGTCAGAACCATACCCACTCACCTGAGAACTGCAGATCTCTTAACTTGATTCTTTCATTCATATTAAACTCGCACTTTTAAGTTGTCAGTTCCTTGGTTATCTCACTTTGAGATTTGTCATAAACAATAATACCTTCCTGTTTCCCTATCTTCTTCCACCTTTGCTACGCTTTCAGAGTCAGCAATACAAAAATCAATAGCTAATATACTTAATTGCTGGGAAAAGCAAAAAGTTAGCAGCAAAACCATGACAAGGTCATTCTCTCAGTCCCAGGTTACCAAACTTGTCAACACTCAGGACAAGGAACAGCCTTGGATTCTGTTAGTCTGCTGGCAGAATTCTTCCAGTGCTACTTGTCCACAGTTTATATGCCAACATACAAAGTGTATTCTGTGGTATAAGCACACAGACATGTATGTGCATGCACCTATCCCAGACTGGTTTTTGCCACTGCACTAATTTGCAGCTTATTAGAGCTGTTGACCTTCCAGATGATAAAATTTAATGTTTATTCTCTTGTCATATTTGATCATAATACTTCTGATACATATCCTAAGCTGGAAAATATGATTTTCTGGATATATCACAATTAAAATGTATATATGTAGGTCAGGTTCCTCAAAATCAGTTCTCAGCTCACATTTCTAACCATCTGCATTGTCCAGAATGGGCATGTGTAGATATGTTGAAGTCTTGAGTGGTTGAGCTGACTGGTTTCTCTTTGTCCTGCAAGCCTTATCATGATAGCAGGTACATATACTTCCTTACAGGCATCAATTCAGCATCAACCTACATAGGTTAACCAAGACAGGTGGATCATGCTATATGGACAGTTTGTGCTTTACTTTTTCTATTTGTATAACAGATGAATAATCTATGGAAAACCTCTGTTAAGTCTCATTTGCAAAGCAGACTCACTGACAATGAAACATTGTCCTTATTTACAAAAAACACAGAGTCCTGTTTCCTGCAAGACTTTTCTAAGTAGTGGATTACGTAGTCAATCTCCCCTGTCTTTTTTCCAGCAGTCCAGTTCCTAATTAAAAAGCAATTAAGCTGACAGGAAGCAGACTTTAGAACATTTCCCTAACACAGAAATTCAGGCCTAGACAGGTAAAAAGGGACTTGAAATTAACTTGAAATTGAGTAGAATGTGAGGTTCTTCTTGACTGTGTCATGATACACAATCTTGGGAATGCCTGCTGCACATTTTTTTTAACATATATTCAAAGCACTTCACCTATGCTGTGGAACTATCCACATAAAATCTAGTTTCATTTTAGATGTTATTAAACCATTTTAGTGTAACAGTGCACGCAAAACAATAAGACACTTGCTCAGTTGCACTTATAGGTCTGCCATCATTTCATTGAAATTTAGCTATGCAGCTGTTATATCAAAGCAGTTGAATACTGCAAAGTATGACCAGGATGCAATGAGTCTACCTGCAAAAGATCATGAAGACAGAGTTTATCGATGAGTAATCCCAAGAAGTGTTTCACCACTGTAGAGAAAGAGATCCTAAGTCCCATTTTTGTTTCTTGAACATCACTCCTCTATTATTAAAAAAAGTAATTCTCCTGTTGTACTTTCAGTGTTGGCTCCTGGACATTAAGCACCACAGGTAAAAAACAGGCATTCGTCCCTGTACCAGGAGCAAATACTTCTAGCAGAAAAAGATTTGGAACAACAGATGAACTTCTCTGTGACCCTTTCTAAAACTGTATTTTTATTAATGTCTTTCGTTTCAGCTGACAGACTAATTCATCATAATTAAAAAGATAACCTAGGTTAGTGAGGCTTGCTCTGCAACAGAGTTGTGAAACTAATTTCTAGATGGCCTTTGTATACACAGCAGGATTTTCAATGCTTATGAGAAAAAATGCCTCCACTGAACACAAACACTGATAATGGCACACTCACCTTTTCTCTGGTTAAAAAAGAAATTTGACCAAATAAACTACAGATCATAGTCTCAGCTGTATAGTTTTGAGAATTCCAACAGCAATTGACTGTCATAAATGGACATATAAATATACACACTTCATGGAAGCATGTGCATTTCTATAGAAATTGTGGCAAACACTTTTGCTACTGGCCAATATGTATAAGCAATTTATTATTAAAATAAGTTTTAGAAAACAGAAATGTCTCTATGTACATATGATTTACTTGCTCCCGGCTTTGCATCTGAGAGAGGATGTTATAAAATGAAATCACTGGCAGCATTTTCAGAGTTCCAGAAGTGGGACTGCAATATCTATAGATATTCTACTCATGCCAGGTTCTCTTTATAATTAATGCAGAGAAACATGCATTTTTAAGGTGTAATTCATCTGGCTTGTTTGAAACAACCACTTTAAGATGTGATGAATCATACCTTAGACTCCATTGGCAGTGTTAATGAAAATTCCTTAACTCTAAAGGATGTCCATGGTGACTGACTCAGACAAATTGTGCCCAGGAAGCCTAATATGGTGGAATCATTATGGTTTCCATTGCCAATTTTATAAAGGCTTGCTGCATGCATATTGGTAATTATATTTTTTGAGAGTTAAGACCTTTAAAATTAATTCTTTTTCCAGGATCTGGGAGCCTTGACTTCTCAGTGAAGGATAGACAGGTTTTTGAGTATCAGAATGACTCTTTAAAGCAGGTGCCTTTTGTTAATATTGGTTTTAATTTCTCCGTGTCAGCTGTTCAATGTGTAAAATGTGAATTATAATATTAATCTTATTATGACCTGGTTTACCTTCATTCATTCAGATTTATAAAGTGCTTGATAAAGTCGTAAGGATACAGATGCCAAACATTAACTATGTTTTTATTCTCTATTACAGTCACCTATTCATAGACACTTTCAACTCAGTTTGTATTTGACCCTTATTCATGTCTCCTTTCTAACTAAATAGAATATTTAACTGTCCATTTTTGTGCCTTGATCTCCCTGAATTTTCACATCAGCACAATTGTGATTCAGAGCATATCCCACAACAGCCTTTTCCCACTCTGTACTGGATATGCCTTCTATATGCTATTAAAGATTCAGCATCACAAGCTATCATTATATTAATTTTAAGACACTTTTTTTATCAACAGATGAACAATCACGATGATTAAAAATGCTTCTCCTCTCAAGGGCTTGTACAGCATTTTGCATTCTCTGGCATGTTAATTAGTTATGTTGATTGAAAATGAGTGAAAAACAGAGACAACTTATTAGCCAGTTTAGTTAGCTGCTACTTACACTAATGAAAATGTCTGGATGAATGCCCATTAAGAATACTTGGAAGATCAGAGGTTGAAAAGTGATTCTTTTGCTACTGATGATATGCAAAGGGACATATCCACAAATGGCTGTAAAGTGTGCACAGCTCCCACAGGGAAACATTGCTGCGCTGGAGCACAGTCCAAAACAGAGCACCCTCAGGAGCAGGGATTCCATGCTCAGCGGGTGTTTGCATGGCACCCTCCTGAAAGCTGGCATCACAGATGCTTTGGCAGCAGCAATATTTATCAGCAAAAGCAGCTAGCAAAAGCAGTAGCAGTAGCTCCATTACTGCCACTACTAACAATACGTGTCTGTCTTTCATTGCCAGAAAGGCACTGATGGAAATAAGGGAGGGCACAAAGCTGGTTTTTCAGGATAGATTTGGTTTTTTCTTCACAATTTATTTACAAGGCCACCTCAGAGTTCTTTTAAGGCAGCAAAAAAGAATTTCCTATATATATTTAATTTCAGATGATGCCAGGGAGCTTCATGCTGAACACAACTCCCATTACCTCAGCTCTGTACAGCTGCTACTGGTGGCCTGTGGTAGGAGGAGGGAGGAAGAGGGCAAAAGAAATCTTGCTAAGATTCTTCCACATTTAGAATTGCAAGGGTGAAAGCAATAAAGTGATTTGCTCAGGGTGCTGTAGTAAGAGCCAGGAATTGAATCCAGATCTCCTGAGTCACAGCCCAAAGCCTTAATCAGCTGACCATGTTTCAAAGCATTTGTTTTACAAAATCAGTTGGCCTGATTTACTGGCAAAGTCAAATAATGAGTTTTCCCACTACAAAAAGTTGATGACCTACAAAAAAACCAAAACCAAACCCTAAAAATTGTACCTGAGCAATATGGCAAAATAAATGCTTAAGAAAAAGGGATGACAATAGAAACAAGGCTTATGGATAGTGCAGCATTCATTCCAGCATCCCTGCAAGACTCAGGTGACGATCTGTCATCAGGAACTGTACATTAGAATGAAAGACAGGGATCTTATCATGGACAAAACATCCGCTGCTTGTCAGCTGACACTTAAACAGTAGGAAAGGGTTAAGAAAGTATTTGGAGAACTTTGCTTGGCATTCTTAGACCCCTACATATTCACTTTGGTTTTCCAAATATTTAGTTCTGTCTGAACAAAGAGAATAGATTTCTTTTTGACTTCGTTCTAACTGTTGAATGGCTTTCAAACAGAATATGTACTTAAATCTGCCTGAATAAGAGAAGAGAGTCGTTAATTATAGTAGTCAATGTTCATAATTGGTAAAAACAAAAATTAGTTAAAACTATTTATGAGATTTTGACATATTTTCAATCAGAATGTCTGTATTTCATGCTAATTTTTTTAGTTCTGGTCAATCATATTTTGAATCATTTGCAAAAATATATAGGTAGTCAAAAATACATTATTATTCTGTTCACGTGGACTTTGTATAATTGGTACAATAGTTTCTGACACTTCAGAGTTAATGCACTTAAACTCCTGGGTTAACTGAAAAAGTCAGCACATACATGTGAGTTTAAACACAGACCAGCTGAATTAGCAATAGAAAATTCAGTTTTTTTATTTTCACTTTTTTCTCAGTGTGAAAACTGATATTATATTTAACTGTGTATAAGCAAAATGAACTATGCTATTCAGTGACCAAACTGAGAAGAGCTAATTAGTAGGCAGTTTACATTTACAACCCAGGTCCAAGTCTTGTTTTTGCAACAGAACAGTCCAAAAATTACACTAGAAGAATCCTAGAGAGAGACTTTACCAAAGCCTTCTGTTTTGCAGATTTTATCCCTTATGAATGGTGGTGGTGATAATCAGAGAAGAGCTCCTGCCAGGAAAAGAATCACATATTGCACATATCACTGGTTTGCAGCACAGATGCATTGCAAGCTTAATAATTGAATGTAATAATTTCTTGAGCAGGTGAGAAACTTTATGTTAAGCCATCCATAGGTTGGTTGTTTTTTTGATCTTTATATCTGCCATTCTTTAGTTTCAGGTTAATTAACGGGCAGGTGTTCACACATAGGAAAACTCAAAAAAGAGCCTTCATTTTTTTTGGCATTCTGTTAAGAAACCAACAGTATACTAAAAGCAACACATGTCCACTACTCTGCAACATGTCCATTTCACTGTGTCATCTGCTTGCTGTATTTATTACTACTAAAACATCTACCATGGGAAGTGTCTCTGGACATGTGCTTGGGTGATGTCCATCTAATGGGATCCTATTGAAAACTGCTGCCAGGGAGAAAAAACACAGCAGCAACTCAGAAAACAGTAATGGAGAGAGTAATTACATCCTCAGCTGTGGCTAAAGTGGTTGGCAGATACAGCTCCTGTAGAAGAGGATAGTTGAGCATCATCAGCTAAACAGATTAAATTTTCCTTTTTTTTTTTCTTTTAAGAAGGAAGTCTTATCCAGAAGGCAACTATGAGGCCAGGTGATTAACAATAAATAATCCTGCTTTTTCAAGTAAGGTCACACATATTAAACCTCTTATGTATACAGTTCCCTGAAATCCTACTGGAAATACTTCATCTAGCTGTTGATGGTTACGTGAAACCCCACAGGATTTACAGGTTTTTTAAAAAACAATGTAATGGGAGAGTTTTATGACTTAAATGTATGCACAAATCATTAAATTGAGCAAGAATGAGCCTTGAATAGTTTTCACCATGCATAATATGTTAAGAGAGAACATACAAAATGCTCTATTTCAGCCATGGGAATGGCATTCTTAATAGATTTTGATTAAGAGTGATTAAGAGTCCAGTGGAATAAAACACCATGAACTGAAGTATAAAGGAAAATGAAAGAACTTTGAGTAAAAAGTTTCAGCTCCGTGATAGAAGAGAATGTCATCTGCCTACATCAAAGCAGGATTTTCTGTGGTAAAAAAAAAAAAATAAAAAATAAGAGGGGAAAAAAATCAGGAAGATTTTTATATTTGTATTGCCTTGCACTGTATGGCAGTGTTCAACAGAATACAAAGAGGAGTGGGCCAAAAGCTGATGTTCACATAATCCTGAGTTAGCAGGCAGTAGATCAAATTTACACCTAAAGAATAGGCTTTTCTGATAACAAGAAAAAAGAGCATTGTGAATTAGCATGAATATTAAGCACAGCAAGATAAAAACACATCTCATTTCTGAGCACAAAAATATCATTGTCTAATTTCCTCTGAAATGTGTCATAAACGTGCCTTTTATTCAATATATTGAAAGAAAACTGGATCATATTACACTTCTCAGTAGTATAGTTATGCAATTCAATGGGGGATGAAATGTCATGATTTAATAAATAGGATAGAGATTACTAGAATAATCTAATCACTGTTCTCTCTTATTTTCAGTCATCACTATGGATGGAAAAGAGCTGGAGAGGAAGACTAATTTGAGGCTTTATGCAGATATGGGTCAGTAGCCCACAGTTTTCCCATTTTTTCTAAGAGCTAACATGCTTCAACACATAGAAAATCGCTGAGGAGAGAATGATTGCAAATGAACTACACACTTTCATGAGCAAGAAGCCGTGGGAGTGTGTTTCTTCTTGCAGGTGGCACCCAGACATGGTCAGGTTTGCTCTTCTCCACAGAAAGTGTGCAGGATGCTTCTGTAATGCCTGTGCACAGCCAGTCCTCAGTTATATTTTTGCCTTGTATGCTCTGCCTGGATTTAGTCATATTTAGGGCTAGCTTTGAGGAGACCTTTGAAGCCTCATGTTGCATGCACTCTTACAGGGTCTGCTGGGTTGTGATCACTGCATTGCATATGCAGTATGTCCCATATTGCTTCACAGCCATGTCACACAGCTGCAGTCAGAGAAGCAGCCTAAACTTGGACTGGTTTCAAGCTCAGGCTCTCAAGTATTTTCTATGAGTCTGGGTATACTCATTTACATTCTCCTTTGGAGCTACAACACTCCCAATTACCCCATCTTGTTGGAGGTCCATAAGCCGGTAAGTATGAGCTAAGGTTAAATAGGGCTGTGCAAGGCTTTATCTCACTGTATATTTTTTCAGAGGAGCCTGTTGTCTGAACGCCTACACCACTATTTCAGGCACCAGGCATGTTGAATTAATTACAGGGATTTGATGGTACCCAAATGAGATGGTGATTTCAGCAGCTGTGGAGGATCCCTTCTACTTTCACACAGTGGAGAGGCACAGCCCCATCCTGAAACTGATCTCTCAGCAGTTTTAACCTTCCTGGCACTACACCTGACTTTCACCAAGACTTTCATGTGGAGAATCAGATACATAATCTGTCATAGAGCTCTCACATGAACTGCTGTTAACAGATGGTGTTTTTCCTGCCTAAAATATGCGCATGTAGCTGGTTTTTTTTGTGGTTGTGGGGGGGGGGGGGGGGGGGGGGGGGGGGGGGGGGGGGGGGGGGGGGGGGGGGGG
>JBCJKH010033413.1:20032-33144 GCA_039877255.1 Loriculus beryllinus
TGGTTTTTTTCCCACTTCCCCCCCCCCCCCCCCCCCCCCCCCCCCCATTTTGAGATTTTCATCAGTTATTCAATCCACAGACTCAGGTTGCCATCTAGTCTAAAAGTCACTGCACAGTCCAGATGTTCGTGAATTTATCATGCTACCTGTTTAGCCTTTGGCCTAAAGATTAAATGATGCTTCTGGGTTCACTCCAGTCCTAACAGTGTAACTGTACAACACATTCTTATTTTTCTGATGTCACCATGCCAGTGATGACAGGGATTTGCAAGGGCAGGATGCTGAGTCATAAAAGCCATCTAACAGCACATCTAAAAAGAGAAAAACTAGGCTGGACATGGAAAAGCAATTCAAAATTTGAAGTTTGCGTAAAAAGTGGTTTTGATCATAAGTTCCCTAAAGATAGAGTAGATGTGGTTTGTTTAGCAGGCAATAACTGTGGTTTATCTAGGGAGGCATTGACAGAGCTATAGGGGTACAAATTTGGTACAGAGTCAGAAGAGCTGCATAACTTACTGTTCCCATGTGTTATTCCTTAATGTTCATCACAATCAGACCCAGGTGTATGTAAAGCAAACCACCTGTTTTTCCTGTCTAATCTGCCATGTTTATAACTCTTTTACTGAATAAAGTTTTCTAGATGTAACAATGGTGCTGTTTGCTGTAACAGTGTGATCTGTGCAGAATCAGTGGCCCTGTGAGGTGGACAACCAAAGAAGTTGAATGCTGTCATGGAAAAGCCTGAGGCAAAAAGTTATGAGGCAGTTTGGGGAGAGAGCAACCAAAAACAGAGGTAAAAAGGTCATGACCCTGCTGGGGTCATTGTCTGCAGTAAAGGGTTGGAAACGCAGTATTCCCTTCCACTGGTGCCAAGAGAAGGAAGGTTTCTGCTAGGACACGAGGGAAAAAAAGGCAGCAGTAACTGACCACACTTTTCAGGATTTCCTATTCCTATAATTCCTTCTCACATCAGTTTTCCTTCTGACTGTCCGTTTCAGCTCTGCTATATCTTCCTTCTCATACTCTCCTTGGCAAGAAGCCAAGTAAGGCTACAGCGCCTTATCTTCAAGGAGGCAAATTTCAGTAAAGCCCACACTGTTCTAGAGCCTTGAGGCAGATATGACATTTATTCATGTGATGTTTAAAATCCCCAGCAATCATCTGACATTGTCAGAGCATGTGCAGATGAGGTGACTACTTGAGGCAATCCAAAACAATGTTTGCTGAGTCTCAAAAGCTGTTTACCATGAAAACATCGGACTGCTCCATGGAAATCTGGTGCTGTGCCTTGCTTCACATGAACACTGTGTCAATGTTGTTCCTGTTTAATCTGTTGTATTTGTAAATAAATTATTGAATAAACATTTCTAGATGGAACAATGTTAAAGTTTGCAATATCAGCAGAGACCTGTACTGCCTGCGCAGAATCTGTGCTCCAGTGACTGATGTGACCAAGTAAGATGAATGCTGCCACAAAAAGTCAACAATGTGTATTAGTGATTTATCTGCCTTCTGTATGCTGTCATTTAAAAAGCTTGAAAATAATTGTTACCTTCAGAAAACCTTTGTGCTAATTAGATTTGTGCTAATCGCAATTGTTGGGAACATTTGAAGCAGACACTGGATGAGCTGTTGACTTTGGTAAAGTTATTCATGAGACTTGCTCTGTGTGAATGTGGAGTCAAAATCAAGCTGAAAAAAATCAACCCAAAAGTGAAAAAAAAAAAGTGGTTTTAACATTATGTAGTTGCTCGGCCTCACAAGGTGAGGTTAGCAGAAAAGAATAAGTTAAGATCCTTGACTCCCCTCTCCACTCCAGCCTTACTCACTGCAGGCTTTATTTTTGGGACATTTTACTCTTCTCTCCTCATCAATTTATATAAGGGATCTGCATCTGGCCTTCACTCCACCCTTATACTCTATGTAGTCATTAGAAACCCTGGAAAATAACAGAATGCTTCTTTTCCTCTCTTATCAGGAAATTCTGGGACATGTGACATTTCCTGCATACCCTCCTGCAGAGCAGTTCCTTCAATTGCATGTGTGCTGAGGCACAGCTGAGCTGTGAAATATCTAGTATGTTCAACATCTACTTAATGACAACTATCTAAGGACATCTTTCTTCAGGGTTTACCTGAGGGGTATAGTTCTAAAGGATACTGTATGTGTTTCTGTGACTTCAAGCAGCTGAATTTTCACAGAAACCTCTAAGAATGCACATCTCCTGTCTTATTAGATGAGTCATCCAGGAGCCTTTGGTTCTAGCTGGGGGTGGTAAGAGGGAGGTCGTGCAGATAAATATTAGGGATAACTGTGAAGGCTCCATCAACTCGGTAGGCAGAGAGCATGTCACAACTTGGGGTCTGTTTGAAAGGTCAAGGGTCTAACATCAGCTGTGATGGAGACCTGTTTGTTCCAGAAAGGGCTAATCTGTAGGCCCAGCCCTTGGCTGTAAAGTTTAGAAACCTTAAAACTGATGCAAAGTCCTGTGTTTCCCTGAACAGGCTGGGGAACACTTTCAGTGATCCAGCCCTGTGGATTTCCCTTCTGCAGAACTTGTTTTCCTTATGAGTCTCCAGCCTAAAACAATAGAAGTGTTTCCAACAGTAAGGGGATTTTCAGCGCTCCAAGTTTAGTCATTTCCTATTACTCATACAAAGAAAATGTGAAAAAGTTCCAACTTAGAAGGTCTCTGGCTAGTGGGCCAGCAAATATTTATGTATCTGTTTTCAAAAAGTGCTAATCTTCAGAACAGCAGGGGTGATGTCTCTCTGTGAAAATAACATGATATTTTAGAGAAATTGTTCAAACCAGTATAGTAAATAGCTTTCAATATAACATAATTTGCCATGGACATTTATGTTTCCATGGCAATAGAGAATGCTGTCCTGTTTTTATTTAGTTTTACTGGATATTAAAGGAAAAGTCTTTGAACAGCTCCAGTGTTATGGCTTATACTGTTCCTACTATTGCTATAAATCTACCCAAATGTATAATAATCCTATTCCAAAGGCTATATTGACTGTAGCTTTGGGTATGTAAGCACATGTTTAAATAACAGTTTTTACTAATACTGTTGTTTTTATTAAATTCCATTTGCTGTTTCTCAGGGTTGAAAACTTCAGTTAAAGAATGAGCTCAGAAATAACACTGATATTGATCAGTTAAATAGGAAACATATACCACATACATGTAGATCTTACTGATATTATTTGTCTCAAAATTTTTTGTTGAAAAATGTTTTTTGCTGAATGGGCTTGTATATGAGCAAAAATACTTGGGGAAAATGCTTCACGTTCTTTATTGTGTTGGATTTTTAGTAAGGTTTTTTTCCTGTAATTCTAAAATACGACTCATGATCAATTTTATTCAATGTTTCCATTATTTTTGATGTTATTTTATGAAATGTAGAGTAGTGTTCTGATATAATTTTCATCTCAAGTCATTCTCTTGCCTTGATTTGCACATCAATTTCAAATAAAACAAAATTCTTTTGATGGTGCCATAGACTCAGAGGTTAATTTAAGTTGCAAAAACTCTCAGAAAATTGTCTGGCCCAAACCTCTGCTCAAAGCAGGGTTAATTTCAGAATTAGATGTGGTTCTTTGTGGTTGTTTCCAGATGAATTTTGCATATATCCAACAATGCATATCACATAGCATCTATGTTGTAGCTTGGAAGATAATTGGTTCTCTTGCCTGGTTGCCTTTCCTTACACTGCCATCCAATGCCACCTTCCATTTCTGAAGACAATAGAAGAGGTTGATGAGAAATACTGCATTTAAACAATGTCCACACTACTGAAATTCGTTCAGCTGCCATTTTGAACACTATGGCACTGCTTTTACATCTTTTATATTAATTCCTTCAGATAACACTCTCTTCCACTGTAAGAAATAGGAATTTTGCACATCATTCCTGTAGTTCCCTCTTTATCATCTTTTCTGTCTAGAATATATCTAAAGAAAATGTGTGAAAGTTTTCTTGTGAACTCTTTGATCTTAATCTATGTCTCAACCTATCTTGGTTCTACCTTGATTTAATTCAGTTCACTTCTATAAATCAGCATATTCTTCCTTTATACCAAATGATGAAGCAAAACTAGGCCCTCTTTCCTCAAGTACCTCAGAAAAAATTCTTGTTAGGTATCCTGATATAAATTAACAATACTGGAGAGAAAAAAAAAAAATTGGAAACTTTCATCCTTTTTTCTATAGCAGTTTTAGAATATTTTTTCATAAATGAAGCTCTGTAAACTTCAAGCAATAGAGAACTGTTAAAAAGTAAACTCCTCCCAAGACTGCAGATGCATAAGAAGTCAGCACATTCATAGAAATCATGAGGTGAAGCAGGATGAGGATTTTTCATCTTGCATGATTTCTTTTTCCTATGGTATGTCAAAACAAGATTAGAACAGCTGATTCAGGGGTGTCCAGAACAGAAACCTTTTACATACCATTGTCTTATCATATGATTCATGCAAAGCACATGTCCTAAATCAATAACACTTTCTTTTCACTCTTTCTAAGCAGTTCTTGTTCTTTAATCAGATGATAGTTATTTGATCTAGATATTCTGAACCAAAATAGCTCATGTGTTTTCTTTTTTACAATGAGAGCATGTTCCATAAGATGTTGTAAGTTACTGTAAGTGTGGAAAGTAACTAAGTACAAATTAAGTGGATTGCCTAAACTGATTAGATGTTTAGAGTTAATGTTTAAACTAATCTGTCTCTAACTTCTGATGTGAGTATAAGGAAATCCATTGCAAGAATTATTTTACATGCATTTTTAATGCATGTCACTTATTTGGTATTGTTTTGTCTCATATTAAGAGAAGAAAACTATATATGGTTTGATTAATAAACGTGCTTAAATGCAACAATCACTATTACAACAAAACTAGATGGTTTAGGAATGGAAAAGCTAAACATTAATACTGTGAAAACAAGGCAGTTCAAGGAAACACTTCCCAAATTCTTAATTTCTCAAGTCATGAAACATGATTTTGTTCATTATAAAAAAATGAGTAAATTTCCAAATTCATAAACAAAATAAAGCCAAATTCAATTTCTGGTCTAACTGAACTGGTGAGAAAAATACTTATGATTAATGTACTTATTATATGAATAAAAAAAAAGAAACATATGTAAATAGAAAAGAGAAGAGAAACCTATATCCAGCAGAGCAAGCTTTTTCCAGAGTGGGAATTGCCTGTGGCATATTTGGTTTTGCAATACTTGTAGTAAGAACCAGTTTCTAATTTTATGTTAGGTGCTATTGCATTAAAAAAAATAAATATTACTTAATACTTATACTTTACATGCAGCATGAAAATATATGTACAAATTAAGGAATACAAAATGCAAAGAAAAATTGCCTAAAAAACATAATATTTCACCTTATTGAAATGATTCTCCAAACTCTTTTTCTCTTGGAACAGCCCATGAAAACACACATAACCTCAGTTACTTCAATTTTCTTGCGTATATCAGGCTTATGTCATGTAAGTAAACCACTGAAGAGTATGAGCCTTGATTTCATGTTAGATTTCAGAACTCTAAACAAGCCACAGACCCAAGAATTTTCAACTAAAGAAAAAGGAGACTCTTGGCATGGGACCAATATAATCTGATAGATCTGGTCAAAGCTGGTTACCTAAACAGGATATTTGATTAATAGAGATAAATCAGCACTTTCTGAGGATCATCTGAAGATGGATAAAAATGTCTGGTAAAATTATTCACCTTCTAGAAGTATCTACCTTCCTCCACATTGACTGTAAAGAATGATAGGAAAATTTTAGGTAGATGACTTGAGGATAGATGAGAATTCAAGAGGTGTTGAATCAGATTTAATCTATGATGGTAACATATTTGTTCTCATTTCTCTGTACTTCTAAGAAGACAGAAAAGTTTTGGGGAAAAAAGAAAACAAAAAGTTAGAAGCGAAAGAAGTTTAAGAAAATTATTTGTGGTATAAACAAAATACTGTACAGCAAGAACATCTACAATTTTGCAGCTTCTTGTTTAGAAAACCAAAATAGCTTACTCTTGTGTAGTGGTCTTTCCAAAGTTATGACAATAAAACTTTATAGTGCCATTCACTGTCATAGTCTATTGATACTTCCATACAACATAAAGCAATGTTGAAACACCTTTCCCTTTCCACACTAACTTGTATGAGTCCTCCCCCAGCCCATGTTTGTTTAAAATACATTTTTATAGAGGAGATGTAAGCTCAATAACATGCAGTGATTTATCTTGGGAATACAGACTCAACAGTAACTGCAATGAAAGCAGTATGGCAGGAAAATGAGAGATCTGGACCATCTGGGTGAAAATGTGTGGCTTTGAGAAACATTTAGAGGAAAGAAAATTGACATATATCTAGAACTGAAAAACTTTGAATTCAGCTGAGATTTTTGCCACTCACTCACTGACTTTATTCATGACACTGATGATTACTTTTCAGAGTCACCTGGTGATCACCTCTTCTTTACTGTCAAGAAGTTAGGGAATTCGGCTAAAAATTGTTTTCCCCATCTGGGGATGATGTGTAATCGGAACTCTTTAATAATAGTGGAACAAACAATAAGGGATTCTTTAGTTATCTTTGCTTAACAGAAAGTCATTTAGACATATTGTTAAATTAGTATAAGTGCTACAGTACCACTTCGCTCTTTCTGTCAGTTATGTTATTTCTGATCATGATATGAACATAATAATAAAAATAATAGCTCCCCACCTGAAACTTAGGAACATTAGTCACATACAATTTTCAATTGACTCTGTAAAGTCTTTTGTTTCCTTGTTCAATGTTACTAATGTTTATGTTCTTGCTCAGATAAACATAAGTGAAAGATTAATTACTCATGTTTATAAATAAATTCAGAGGCTTTCCAGTGCTAGAACAAAAAGCTGGCTTTTTTTGTCTCATTGGAAAGGTAAAAGGAGACAGGTTTGTTACTAAACCAATAATTTTTTATTCTTATCCTTCTTCTGTTTTTCATGATTTATTATTGAACTCAAACTCATTTAGTATTTATCAGGTAATAAAAAACAAACCTTCTCTTTACAAGAAAATTGTGAAGCTTTGTTGCTACAGCTGATACTAAATAAACCTGCTAAGTGGAATAATGTCAGAGTCCTTCTCAATACAAGTGAAAACCAGTTTCCATAAGAAGTAAAAATAATAGCTCGGCGCTATTCAAAATGCTAAGCTGTATTCTGATATAGTTTATGCTGAATTTCTAAGAAACTCACATGTAAGTCAGTGAAATTACAGTGCTCTCTATTTCTATAAATAACAGGGATGGCCCAAAACCTACCTGAGAAGGTAACAATACTGAATGGAAACAGAAATCTTTGCTTATCAAACATGCATCTTCAACTAAGTTAAGAAGTTCTTATTAGGCAAAAGGCTTCATGGCAGTGACTCATATATCGGGAATGTCAGGTGGCACAGTTTATCCATTCAGCACTACACAGTTAACACACTTGAATTTCACTTCTAAATCAACAGCCACATTTTCTTCGCATTGAGTTCCCTCATGTGTTCTCTAAAAAGAGCCAATCAGAGTGCCAATTTTGCAGTGGTAAAGTTTTAGTTACCAAGAGAAAATTGTCCATCTGCAGTGAATTGCTTCAGTATGTTGGTGTACCTGGTATAAGCTGTTGGACCTGAGGAAGAGACTGTTTGGGTTAAAATGAAATTTCATTTAAAAAAAGATGAAATAAAACAAACTTGCACTTGAAACGGGCAGATGATCATTGTTGAAAGCAAATATCTTTTAAAATCACCTAATGCAGTCCAAAGGAGTTTATTTCCTTTGAAATATTAAAATATCATTCACTTAAGTCAAAATAATCTGCAAACTACCCAGGAGCTTCTCACCTCATCGCATGTGACATGAAATAGTTCCCCAGCCACTGGGGAGACAAAGATGAGGAAAAGATGAAGCTGTTGCTTCCCAATCCTCCAACACCAAGCAGAACACCTGATCTGCACAGGAATTAAAAATCCTTTGCTTGGGAGATATATGGTAAATGTATCTGAATCCACCCTAGATACACAGTATGACAAAGATCAAAACAGCAACCTAGAGTCAAAACAATAAAATCTCTTAACTTATCTGAATTTTAATATATTAGGAAGCCTAAAAACTCACTGTAGATCTTTGAAACACTATGTCTCAGCAGAAAATCTAAGGGGGTTTAAGTAGAAAAACAACAGAAACTCCCTTCAGAAGGCAGTCTAACAAAAATTCCATGGTGACTTTCTAAAGTTTTGTTTACCAGAGAAAGCTGAACAGAATTTCACAGGCCAAATAAAAAGCCATAAAACTAATATCTCAACTGAGGGAGTTCCCTGCTCCAAATGTCAAAGTAAGTGTGTCTGAAAGCAATAAGTCTGATACTATATTCAGGTTTTACTGAGAATAAAATGTTACAGATCACTGCATGGTCTCTCATCCTTCTATTCCACAAAATCCAAATTTTTAACTAGATTTAGACTCAAATTGTTCCCAAAACAGCAAAAGCGGAGGAAGCATTGCACAGAGCTGAGAATGCAGCAAAGCAGCCAGAAACATAAAAACATTAAAGAGGAAAAAGAAACAAGGGCTTATCCTTTCTGGATTTACTCTGCTCCCAGATTGGGCTGAGAACTCTTGCATTGACATGCAGGCTGGGGCGAAAGGAGAGTGACAGGTGACCAGCAGTCCCTCTGGGATCATTGATCTCTAATGCTGGCAACCAGCAAAACCAGGCCCTGAGTGATGCTGATGGTAGAAACAGTGCCTCACTGTGCCTCTGAGCACTCCATCTAGAAAACCTCACAGCTGGAAGATGAATATTGCAGGAGTGAGATACTGCTTTTTTGAGAAGAGACCTCTCAGCTCCCAGCTGAGCTTCTAACCTGCATGATGGCCCTCTAATTTCTGAAAAATCCGGTCAGGCAGGTCACCTCTAGAAGGGGTTCACAGCCATAACATTGGATTTAATAGAATGCATAATATAATAAATACTTATTATTTTTCTGTTGTATCTCCCATATCATTCAGAAACTGTGCTTAGGAAAGGAAAGTGTGCAAATTGGTGGCCACCATTAGCTAAATTTTTCTGGTTGCATCTGAAACTGATTCAGTGATTTTCAAGGAAGATTTTTGCATGCAGTTTCTTCTCTGTATTCGAATAGCACATAGCGGTCAGACAAATTTCTAATGCCTGTTAGTCTAAGAGAAACCTACATTGACTTAGCACTATTTAAAAGCTGAAAAGACAAAGAATGCTTATAAATTTATTCTGCTAATAAAATACGATTTGGTACAAACATGTTCCTTAAGCAGATCAGCCAAAAGAACAACTCATGATCAAACTTGTGAATACTTTTCTCTCCACATACACAGAACTCTTTTCAGTGATGCATAATTTCAAATAAGACAAAATCCTTCCACGCCTTACAGGAAAATATGACAACCGATTATGGGAATTACCCATTGCTGAGCTACAACAGTAAATACGTCAAACGAGTATCAGAGAACAAGAGACACGCCAAACTATGAAAAACAGATACCTGGCTGTGTTGTAAATTAGTTTACCCAATTTCTTTAGTTATGTAGCAATACTCTTATGTGAGAGGAATTGTAAGAGTTCATTTGTGCCTTGAGATATGGGAGTTTGCAGTTCCTTATATGGCAAATCACTTCTCATGAGCAGTAGGCAAGGCCTTGTTTCTCCCTAATCTTTCCCTCATACTCTTGGGAGTTTTCAGGGAAAACTTTTCCTCTCAGATATGCCCCATGGATCTTTCTTGCATCCATCTGTATGCATAAATCTGTATTCACAGACACTGTACTGTGCAGTCTCCAAACAAAGATCCTATGGAGAGCTTCATGTTTTCCTCAATCTCCAGCTTTGGCAGAATATTTCTCTTAAATTATTGATGCTTGGCTGCTCTAAAAATACAACTTAAACACCTCTGGAGGTATTATTTGTGTATAATGAATATGAGAATCTTCAGTTTTGCTTAGCCATGCTGAAGTTGCTAGAAAATCTAGCATTTATATATGTCTGTCTCTGTTATTAAAATATTTCCCGTCTGATCCTTAGCAGTATGATCATCCTTAAGAAGAAAAGCAAGCAGCTCAGAAAAATTCTACAGAAAAATATTTTACAAACTGAGAGTACAACAGCTTTTTGCTTTTCACTAAAAGGAGAGGCAATAATACCCAGTGAAAAGAACTGAAACCATAAGAAACAGTCATAAAAAGTTGGAAACGGAGATCAATAGTGAAAAATACATCCCTTCAAGGCTGGGGAAATGAAAAATGAAAAAACAATAGATAGTGCTTTCTGGCTTAAGGCAATCAAGTCCTACAGCTAAATCCACCAATCTTACCTTTCTTCATCAGTTACATTTCTCATTCATTTACCTCATTAACCATTAAGAGAGATTCAGTAAGGTTCATGGTCTATAACAAATGGCTTACAAAACAGACTTGATTTAATTAGCAGACAAGCTTTATGATTTGGCCATAATGGACTTCCTATTGGAGATAATATCCTCTTATTTTACCTCATTGCCAAAATAACCCACATACTGTGTGCACTGATCTAAATTCCATGTAAATGCGTTGATTTTCTAGCCCCTTGAAAATTATGCAACCTGAGGAAGAAAGCACTGTTCTGGAAAGCCGATATTTGCAGAGAAATTGTTTGATTAATCCCCAGGGAAACGGCTGAACTAATGAGAAATTATGAACATGAGCAACATAACTGAGAAGTGCTAATCCACGCTAAAAAAAAAAAAAAAAAAAAAAAGGAAATTTGCCAAAAAAAATCTGACTGAGAAATATGACTTCATGAGTAGCTGCTGAGATGTTTTGATCCTCTGTGGCAGATGCAGATTACACCCCCTTTACATGGCAGATGTTAAGAAAACTCTCTCTGGCAATGTAGTGAAAAGTCTGAAAACTGAACAGGCTTCCAAATAAAGAGGACAGCATTTTCCATCAGCATAACTGGATTGATGTTTAGAAGTAAAACACAGATGAACTACCTCTGTTCAGCTTTTCACCATTCAGTATAGATCTCCACTATCCTCTTTTCTCTCCACAGCAGTTCCTCACTTTCTGGCCTTTCTGCTTCTCCTCTCCATCCTTCACATCCACAGATGGTCTTTATTTTCATCTTTCATTTCTTATTCCAACTTAGACCCATAATTATCTTTCTAGGACCACCAGAGTGCTCAGAAGCAATCAAAACATCTTTCTGTTAGGTATTCTTCAAGCACACACAAATTTATACTGTGTGTTGAATAGGTCAGTGACTAAACATAAGAAACTGAAAGAAGGTAAAAGAGAAGAGCAATGGATGGCAAAGAAGGCTGTTCAACTAAACTGGCCAGTGAAACCTAAGTATAGAGAAAACAGAGAGATGTCAAACTGCCTCTTTCAGTTCCCAAGATCACATTTTCCCCCCTTATTTCATCTAGATTCCCACAAAAATGTGAAATGGTTCAGCTGTTGTGAAATGGGAATGGCACTTTGAGACCTGTTTCCCAAAGGAATGCAAAGAAAATTATGCCAGCACAAACTAATATCAATCAACATACCATGCTCTGAATGGGGATATTCCCAGCATTTTAACTGTATGGGCCATGTAAAATATTTTTATCAAAAAACATTGTCTGCACAGGGGTAAGTGAGAGTGACCACATCATCCCTCCTTGGAGTGGAGCTAGATTAGCAGGTCCGGCTGAGTTCAAAGGTGATGAGTGACAGTGGCTCCCAAAGCCTCTGCTGTTCCTCTTGTCAGCTAAAAAAACAAAACCAAAAGATTAAATTTGTTACAGAATATCAGATGTCTCTGGTGCAAAACTGCCCAGCTTCTAACTGCTCAGGTTGAAAGGAAATTTCAGCACTCCTCAAATTTTTTTTGTTTGAAATCATAATTCTTTAATATTTTTAATATAAAATTAAAATGTGGAGCAATTCTATTTTCCAGGTTTTTTTTTTCTTCGGAAAGCATTCTTATTTTAATTTGTTGCTATTACTTTAACATTATTAATAACTTTCTGATTATTAATTATCATATTAAATGAGAATACAAAACTAAGAAACATACAATGGCACTCTATCAAAATTCCAGAATTCTAAACCAAAATTTTTTTTTCTTATGAAAAGTTTAATTAAAATTGATACATTGTTCTATACCTAATAGTTATAACTGTTTATTATGGACAAAAAACTCATCTCACTGGTAAATTTTAGACCAAGTCTAATCCAAAATTATTAGAAGGCACTTCAGTTGTACAATAATGATGCTTGTGCCATTGACTAATATCATGCTTATTTTCCTTATGAATCTGAATACAGAAATTATTTACCAGGTCCAGAGCTGAGCTCTAGAGTATGCATTACACCTCAGAGATAAAAACACTCAAAAAGATGCAGCTGTTTAAAGCTGTTGTGCTATTTTCTTCTCAGTGATGACCTTTTGTTTTTCTTTCAGAGCCTGAAAGCATATATTCTGGTTTGGGTGTCTATGCTTAGAATCTGTTTTCTAAAAGGTGTGGTAAAACCAGCATGCATTTACCCAAAGCACCTGGCAAGTTGCCATCATGGCGCTCTGTCTCGTGAGTGCAGCGTATCCCTGGTTCTCCAGCCCTTCTTATACACATTTCTTTTTACTGTAAGTAACACCATTGAATGGTTTGTGCTCTTTGTGGTTTCAAAGATGAAAGAATAGCTAAGCTTTTGTCAACAGCTTGCCTTGTTTACACCTTACAAGAAAAGACAATTTTATAAATTCTTGGAACAAAATATGATCTCAGAAGAGAACATTTCCTGAAAACAATAACATTCGGTCTTGATCCTGTGATTACTTCTCATATGAATGGCAGCCTTGAAGTCGACATTTAAACACAATAGGACTGTTTTGCATGAGATGATAGTTTTGAAGGTGTATGATCATATGACTACTATGATCACATGTACACTACTAAAGCAGGATTTTCAAGACTGCCTGAAGCACTTATACACCTAAAACCAAACAAAGTACATTACTTGGTTCTTACATGCCTTGGATGTCTTTGAAAAAAAGGAAAAAA
>JBCJKH010033417.1:0-12760 GCA_039877255.1 Loriculus beryllinus
GAATACCCCTTTGGTTAGTTTGAGTCAGGTGTCCTGTCTCTTTTTCCTCCTGGCTTCCTGTGCTTCTCCTCACTGGCAGAGCATGTGAGACTGAAGAGTCCTTAGTCAAGGTAAGTGCTACTTAGCAACAAGTAGGACATTGGTGTGTTATCAGCATTGTCTTCAGACTAAAGCCAAAACACAACGCTCTGACAGCTATTAGGAGGAAAATTAGCTGGAACCAGGATGTTTGCCCTGGTTATACATTGGGAAAATGTAGTCTTATCTAAACTTAGAAATGTTGAGATTCTGCCTTGGCAAGCTTAAGACAAGAAACTTCATTGTTCTCATAGAACCTGGAAATGAGAGGGAAATAAAAGAAATAGGAACTTGAAATATATCTTGGTGTCTAATAGAGAAACTAGAAGCAGGTCAACTTATTGACTAAGGTAATCATGTATCTTTATTTTCCTTTCTTGACAGCTTGAAGCATGCTGATTTCTTGACTCCCAAAGCCTATGATATCCCTGGCATGCTATCAGAGACCTATTGTCCATTGGGCTTAAAAATGCAATAATATTTGTTTAAAAGGTGTTGCAAGCAGCGATTGGAATTTACAGTCATTAATATATTTAAATATACTTTAGAATAGCTTTATTTATAGTTTATTGTTGAAAGCTGCACTTATATTTTCACAAGCTTTTCTATTCTGGCAGCTTGGCCATCATGTATTAAATGTTGTTATTTAGCTGTCACAATGTTTTTGTTTAAGTGGGAAAAAGATAGCTTGTTCACAGTTCTCCTGTTCATGAAGTATCATCATAAAGGGCAGGGTTATCTTTAATATGTGATGCTACTGTCAATAGCAGTATATATACAATATATTTTATGTTGTTGATTGTAGAATCAGTCTTGGAGAAATGGTTTTTATTTTCATTATGTGATTTTACATGCTTTTATTTCTGATAAGACTTCTTAAGCTTGTTTTCAATCGTGATTATATTTTTAAGTTTAACAACATTTATGCTGGTTAACATGGTAGCAGTCTCAGGTAACTGCATTTTATGTAACCCAACAAAGCTTTCATTTTAAGCTTCAAATTCGGATATATATAGTTTGTTTTATCTAGATGCAGTATTGTTAATAAGTCCATTCTTTTCTCCAAGAAAATACTCTTAGATCCAAAGTTACTGTTAGTGGAAATCTAGCATTGAGAATTATACCAAGAAAAAAATTAAAATATTTGTGAAAACAAGATTGGTAAATTAGCTCATGGTGCTGTTACAGCTGCAGCATTATATCAGTCTATTAAATTATTAATAGGCTACTATGAGACCAGAAGGAGGTCTGGAACCAGTAAAAATCTATAGCACATGAAAGTTTGAATAATCATGGCCATATGTAAATCTGTTGCCTTATTCTTTTAGCATTGCTGCAGTCATAGCTTCTCACAGTTTTTAACATATGCAATGAATTTTTTAATAAGCAGTAACAGAGGAATCCTCTAGTTCATTTGTTACTTAGAAGCACAGCTTCCAGCTAGCATTAGGTTGAAAATAATTGATTTATATTTCTGAGAGGTACACTGAATATATTATTACACAAAGATGATGTAGTGAACTAATCTTATCACAAGGACGACACTGCAAAATTTATCCTTAATGTGTTGTACAAAATCTAAAATAAAGTTATATTTTTTAGTGTTTTGAAATTTACTGGAATATTTTTATTCCAGACATGTTTTGCTGACAGCGTTTTTCAACATAAAAGGTGTTCTGAAAGCTTTTCAAAGCTAAATTTTTCAAAAGGGATGGTTTTGAAAGAAGGCATATCTACGTTTTTACACTTACTAAAATAAGTTTATAGCTAACAAAGTTTTTCCATCATTCAAATTGGTTCTGTCAGCAGTTGGTTTTGCTAGACTTCTTGCAATTATTGTCCCTCAGACTTGCAGTGGTCTTATTTAATTGGTCTTCAGGCCTCTGCAGTTTGGGCATCCAAAGATTTCACACATGCTGTAATTTAATTAAAATATATTTTCCCCTGACTTTGTGAATCTGAACTCATCTGTAGTAATAGTTGCATTGTTCTCTTCACACAGTATCCCCAACACATTCAGTTCATACTCAAAGGTCATATCTACCGCAGAAGTGCTAACTGCCTCTGTAGCTTATGCTTGGGCAGATGAAAGCAGTCATTTCTCTAAACATCTGTGGGATCTTATTGCCCAAGAGCCATTAAAGGCGCTCAATGTTGAGAAGGTGAGCTGTCAGCAATGTAGGCAATGGGATGCTTGTCCTTGCCTGGTCAAATTCTGCCATTTGGCAAAGTAGAGGAATGGATATTTCCCAGAAGAAGCCAAGCTTTAGGATCTAAGCATAAAAATTCATTGCGTGTCTGTTGGGAACAAGGCCCACTCAGTTGAAGGCTTGCTGGTGAAATTAAGAGGGTTTTAAAATAAGAAGGTTGTGGTAAGACCTAACTGGATAATATTCTGTTCTGTTTTCTATCATGACACTTGATTTGGTCAATTACTGTTTTATTACATTGAAATAATGATGTCTTTCATATGCTGTGTCATAGGATATTTGTGCTGTCAAGACTTTCTCGCTAAAGGAACATTTAAATGGCAAATATGACTTTAAATAGGTTTAGGAAAATAATTAAAACTCTAGATTTAAATATGCAAACAGCTGAGGTGATAAATGTGCAAGTTACTCCCTGCCTTACAGAGCATATGGGCAGAGCTGGCAGAGTAATTAATGGGACATAAGGATCACTTCCAAGCACTTCTTTTGCTATGGGGAATATAGAAATATCCAAGGAGTGTAGCATCATCACATCTGTGGTGAGGTAAGACTTTTATGTGACAAGGAAAGGACTTCAGTATGTAAGCCTCCATCACTGAAATAAGATTAGTAGCCCAGCCAGCTAAGAAGCTGCCCATGATAAGCCTACAACACATAAACCCTGTTTTGACATTTGCTTTGTTTAGTATGGAAGAGACTCTGATTTCTGGAAGTTTAAAAACAGCCCTTCAATCATTTGGTTTATAGTTGTTTGTAGCTAGCATTAAAAACGTGTTTAGATTTTTTTTGGTGAGAGTTTGGATCATGGAAATTCAGAAAATTAAAAAAAAAAAAAAAAAACAAAAACAAAACATTGGAAAGACTTCTCCAGATGTCAATCACTGCCTATATGACATGACATCACATCATTAGAGTTCAGTGAAATTTCAGAAGTTAAACAGAAAGACTTCAGATGTCAAACATTCTGTCTAAAGCTCATTGAAGTGATGAACTGTTGCATTCACTCACTTTTCACTGAAGGCAAACTCAGATTTAAAGCTAATTGATTATGAATCAAATTCCTTTTTCTGGCTCTGTGCACAAACCCGCATTTAGGTTTAATTATATTATTCACCTGAGGCTTGTTATGGATGTATTTAAATTTTCGCAGAGAGAAGAAAACCATAACTGTGTTAACAACTAATCAGTGGTCTTGGGCTTCTAAATAGGTTTAATGCTTTCTATATTTATTGCAATTATGCCAAGATTGAGGTTGTTTACTCAGATTTTGGACAATATCCTTCATTTATCTAACAAAGTTCCAAACCTATTTTTCTTTTTTTTTTTCTTTTTTTTCCTCCCTTCCCTCCCCCAATTATTTTTAAAGCATTGCTCTCCTGAGTTGAAAGCTTACAAAAATGCTGGTCTGAGAAGCCTGGAATATAGAGTATCTGCTTTATTTGCAAAGCAAATGGGATAGATGCTCTTCTTCGCAAGACCTTGTCAGCACCACTTACAGCTTTCTCCTCTCTCCCTTCGCCACCCCCGAAAATGCACATTTACAGAGAGATGTTTCTTGGTTTTAACATTGCTCAGTCTCAAACTTGTTAACGAAAAGAATAATTGACAATGTATCATCCTCAGTGTTTGTTTGTGCACTTCATGTGGATAAATGCTTGTAAACTGGTGATGGTTTGTACTTTCTCTGCTCTAAATAGAATGGATTGATTTCAGAGGGAAGGGTCCTTTCACATTTAGGTCACTTAGTCTGAATTTTATTTTAATTTTCATTGCTTTGGATTTCAGCACAATTATTTGGTTCTTTAAAATTTACAAGTTGGTAGAAAAATACTTTATGAAATAATTTATATTTTTTGAAAAAAGAAAACTTTCAAAAGAAACCATTCTTATCCTCAAATTTCATCTAGAAAGATTAATTTATAGAAAATCTGTTTTTAGAGGTAAAATAGTTCTAAAATTCTGGAATTTTAAAATTACCCTACAGAATTTACTATCATGACACAGGTCTGAAAACTATCTCCATGGTCACTGAATCTAATAATGCATTGTCAAATGCAATCTTCGTAAGTTTATCAAGTCATGTAGGAATTTCCCACCTCTCTTGTGCAACTGGAAGCATGGCCTTAGGGCTTCATTCTCATGTGACTGGAAGCACGGGCTTAGGGTTTCATTCATCTGATGATTAAAAGTTTTTTTATGTGAGTCTACTTTTATTATTGTTTATTATTGTTCCTTTTATTTCATTCAACTTACTCTTTTATTGCACCCACTGCAGCTGAAAGATAACTTTTCAAGCATACTTAACCAGAATTTTGCACAGTATTCTATGATAAATATCTGCAATCCTGTTGTCATTTTTTTCATCACTGTAATTGATGTTTTCTGAAAATAACTTCCTTCCAAACACCTACATTTTAAATCTTATTCTAACCATTGGTTTATTTGTTTGTTTATCTAGCTAGATGTGGTTTGAGTTCTCCATATACCTGTAATTTTCCTCCTCCCTTTCTTTTTCCAACAAGATTGATGGATGCTCCTGGCTGCTGTGCAGCTCTGCAGATGTTGCGTGTCCTTTGCCTCTTTTGAGCACACCATGATCCATTCTTTGTTTCCCAGCGTGGGTCCCAGTGCCAAGGGCTAGTACAAACAAACCTGTTACCTTTAGGATTGTATGAACTCCTACTTTATCAAATGGTTTTATGTAGCCCTCCTTCATAAAAGACCATTACTAGTATAAACAGGTGAGTTACTTTTATAGTATTACAAAGTGAGAATAAATTCTGCATAAAAGCTTGTACTTGTAAGCCGCTATTGAACTCTAGATTAAATTTATAGATAAGCAGCTGGATACCTAAGCTTCTGTATTTTATATTATAAGGGCAACTTGTGTTTAATTTTCTCTGCCATCTCCAAGTCTGATCTATATACAATACACATGAAACAGATCTTGTTCTATTTGTCTCACCTAGACTGAAGTCAGTGTTGAGAAGTTAAAAAATACATATATTGTGAGTAAATTGAATACCTTGAGTCTGTGAAGGAGTGAACATTATCTGATAACATCACAGAAAGCTGTGTTTTGCTGGGTTTAGATACTGAATCTTAGGCAGAGAAAATTAAGTTAAAGCATCAATCAAGATGGATTATTTTAGACAGAAAACATGGATTTTTGTTGATTCTCACACTGCTTACAGGAATGTTCATTATTTGGTTTTGGATGAGTTTTTTTAGAATCCATTTGTTTTAGCACCAGTTTATACTCCGATGGATAGAACCGAGACAGTGCATCTCTGTATCTGCAAACACTGTGCCTCTGCCTTCCAATGATGGGCTGGGACCACATCCTCTCATTTGCAAAGTTAAAGAGCAGGAAAAAAGAAAAAAAAAATACATACTTCATCAGGCTTGTTTTCTGAAGTCTTTAATGAGAGGCAGTGGAAAGTGGGAAAGAAGACAAAAGAAAATTATGTACTTCCCAAACAGTGTTGTTCTTCTTCAACAAGTATGTGGGATAAAAACTGTAATTTGTGGATGGAGACATGCATGGGGGAAGGTGGTGTGGACATTTTGTGCAAATAAAGAAAGCAACATTTTTTTGTTGTTTTTAATTTTTTATTTAGCTTCTCCCTAGTCCTTCTTGCTTTTTGTGAAAGACAGAAAGAAAAGTATAGTCTTATGTTACTGGCTGTTTCCAGATGAATAGTCATACTCTCTTGAGGGTAGGTGACCAGAGATTGCTTAAGGTACTACCTTTCCTCCCAGAGGTGGAAAGCAAGAGATTGGGTTCTTTAAAAGTCATAGGAGAAGTCCTTAAGAGGAAATTTACCAATTTTACAGGTGGAGTTTATCCTATGAGTCCACTTCTTAACCCTTTCAACAAAATTAGATTCAAATTCTCATGTTCATATTTAGAAAATGTCATCCTTGAACTGATAAAAACCCCAGCATGTCTTTCTTTTCCAAAGAGTTTAGGATCAAAATTTGTTTATGTAACTTAGTGAATCTTCTGAAAACATTTTGGCTAAACTGGAAATAAAGATTTTGTTTTAGTTGTGTTTAAGAATATTATAAATGGAACAATGAAAATATCTGAACTCAACTTGATGTCTGACGTTTATTTGACTTCTCTATGAGATCATTCTTAATACAGTCAACCACATCTTCCCCTGCAACTTCATTAGACTTCCCAATGGTAATTAAGAAAAATTACCTTTACAGACCATACTTACAGCTACACACAGGAATTTTTGTGAAGTACTTTCATGACTTTCGTAGCCACTTGCTGACACAATTGGTATTATACAGTGGCATCTCAAGTCACTCACTGAAAGTCTCATAACTTTATCGTGTAATTGAATTACTTTGCACAACTGTGGCACCTTGAATATCATGTTCAGTTTTGGGCGCCTCACTACAACAAAGATGTTTCATTGCTAAAGCGTGTTCAAAGAAGGGTGACAAAGCTGATGAACAGACTAGAGCACAAGTCTTATGAGGAACAGCTGAGGGAAATGAGGCTGTTTAGCCTAGATAAAAGGAGACTCACAGGAGAACTTATTGCTCTCTACAGCTACTTGAAAAGAGGTTGTAGTGAGGTGGCTGTTGGTCTCTTCTCCTAAACAGCAAGCAATGGTCTCAAACTGCACCAGGGGAGGTTTAGAAAAAATTCTTCACCAGAAGGGTTGTTAGGCATTGGAACCAGCTGCCCAGGGAAGTGGTGTAGTCACCATCCCTGGAGCTATTAAACCACATGCAGACATAGTGCTTTGGAATATAGCACTTAGGGACATGGTGGAAATGGCAGTGCTAGGTTTATGGTTGCGCTTGATACCTTAAAGGTCTTTTCAAACCTAAGTGATTCCATGACTATAATTTTCTTTTCAGAAAGGGATTTCCCAGAATAATTTGGATTACTGTCTAGCGATAGAGACAGCAGTGTGCAGTACTCATCCTGCCATCAGTTATTGGTATCAGGATAGAACACAATTTTCTTTATGAGACAACGGGTTAATTCTCTGAAAATTCTGCATGGAGATATTAGGAAAAAATGTCATCCCTAAAATGTGAAAAAAATGCTTCCTGAATTCTGAGATTCTGTAGTTTATATTAAAAAAAATGTGTCATATGTGTATTCATGGGCACACAAATGGCACAAACTGAAAATATATGCAAAATCACACTACTGAATATTTGTGCAAGTTCTGAAATGCCACCTGTTTACACAATGTTAAGGTGTTCTTTCTTCACGCCACATTCCACATTTCCAAAGATATTCTTTCCACACTGCACATCAGGTCCAGAGCATTGTCTGAAGGGCATGGGCTTTCTTAAAGGTTTGTTGTTTTGTCACCTAAGAGCATAACTGAGCTGAAAGCAAAGCTCAAGCTTTGCAAAAGCACTTTGTAGGTTTGCTACCCAATGAGATTTAACAGTCTGAATCCACAATCTTTAAATTCCTGGGAAAAAATGTATCAACTTTCCTTTCAGCTTCTCTTCCTGTGTTTTTTGGTGTCTCAGAAGTGACACTTTGTAATAGAAATCTTTCAAGATTTTTGATTTTCCTCAGGCATTGCCCCATACATGCCTGTTTGAAAACAGCTTAGACGATCACTAATAAAATCCTACCTACATGGAAAATTATGTCTTTAATGTGTAATTAATATTTTAAAATAAAGTTTTTGTTAAATGTGATTCTTCAACTGAGGAAAGTTCTCTTGGGTGTTAATAGGATTTTACCCGGGGCTGTTTACAAAGAAAGGAAAATCTTGTGTCAAGATTGATTATTAGATTATATTAGTGTGATAATGTCAGTAGTATTAGGCTGATGGTCATCAGTAAAGCCGCACTGGATGAACCCTAATGGTTTATAATTGCTGCTGTGTTACCAGAGAAAAACATTTTGCACTCATTCTAGTGCAAAGCATTCACAAGTCTTCCTGAACTTACTGGGATATTGATGTGACTACTTCTTTTCAAGAGCTTTTAGTGTGCCATGGAATAATGTAGTCTCTTGGTTTCAAAATGCCTTTGAAATTCACTAGTATTTCCTTGCAATACTGGTCTTCAATTCAGACTAGCAGGTAGGAAACATTAGATTCATATTAACTAAAGAGCTATTAGATGGGAAAAAATTTCCCACCAAGACAGTAGGAAAGACAAGGCTTTCAGTCAAAACACTAGCAAAAGACAGCAATGGTGCTTTCAAAGTCCTTAGAAAGCTGTGTAGCTTGTGCTTATCAAGGATGGAAATTTGCAGAGTTAAGCAGTTTCCAGGATTCAGAAAAATTTCTGATCTGTCAAGGAAAGAAGTGCCTTGTTAGCTATTGAGATTAAAGACATAAAAATAAAAATAGGTTATAATTTCAATTGCAATGATCCTAGAGATTTTCTTCACCCCCTTTTTTGCCCCTAATATTTTTTCCTGCTTGCCTCCACTCTCTTCATTTCTGTTAACCACTCATATATTTGTACGCAATAGAAATAGTCTTGCTGTGTTAGAATAACCACTTGCCTTAAATGCTAGCTGAGTTTTCAATGTCTAACCGTGGGACCACAAAGTGCAGTGTTTAGGGATTTCTCCGCTTTATCTATATACTAGAGACAAGAGCACCCACAAAACACTTTCAAAATCATTAAATTCTCTTACCCTCTTTGACTGAAACCCATACTGCACACAGCTGCAGCTTTCTCACCCATCTCCCTCTCCCCCCCCCCCCTCCCCCAATCTATCTGCATCCTTTGGTATGTTTAATGTAGAGAAGGGAATAATGGGGGGGGGAGGGGGGAGGGGACCATTCCTTCTGCTGTGGAAGAATGGTTCTTGGAATTCAAAATAAGTAGTCATGGGAAATAGATGCATTAAAGAGAATGGAGAGTCAGTCAGCAAAACAGATCTGCTATACCCTGCAAATGACTGCAAAAGCACTGTGTGCTCTTAACTCCTGCGTATTTAAATGTAATCTTCAGAGAAAAACTGTTTTTTTTGTTGGAGGTATCATCTTTTCACTTGTTTGTCTCAAAAAAATCAGTTTTGTACTTGGCCATGCATAAAGTGGGTTTTCTTCCTCTTTTACAGGGAATAATGAAAAGAGTGGAACACATCTTCTTCAGTAAGTTTTCAGACTTCACTATGCACAGTCAAAGAATATCACTGAGCACTGTAGAAATCTTGGGTCCTTAGTTCCACTGTGTTTGTAGTAGTCCAGAAACACAAGAATAAAAAATAAGCAAATAAATAAATCTTGTTTTCACAGAACATCAGCTTGCTGTAAGCTTAAGTATTTTGGCCTTTGGATAGTTTCACTGTACCTTCTTATAAAAGACAGTAAGGCTTCCCATGTTTTCCTTTTATTTTGTAACAGTATGGCTAAATAGAACTCCTACAGAAAGCATTCAGGATTTTGAGCAGACATTGAATTTTTGAAGGTAGAGAGGCTATTCAGCATTTCAATTGGCATTCTTTAACTTTAGGGCTGGGTGGCCATCCAGGGCATTGCTGGGAAATGTATTGATCTGCTAACATATTTACTGGAACCATTTTCTTTTCCACTTGCCTAAAGCACTTTGTCACCTCTTTGGAATTTTTCTCTGCTGCCAGAGACAGCCCTCCACACCAGTGACACATACGGAAATGGTGTTTCATCAGTGCAAGGCAAGGATACCTGAATGTGCACTTGATAATATGAAATAGGATGCTTGCAAGTGGGATTTCTCCTCACCTGTAGTGCTGTTTCTTAAAGCTTGTATTCATGCTTTCTCTGTGTACTGTTTAATGCTATGCAATAACAGCAAGTATTTTAGTCTTCCACCTTCACATATAATGTGGTTTCTTGTGGTTTAATATAGTGTAGTAGCATATTTCAGGCTGGAGTTCAACCTTTGCTTGGGTAATTCAATTCATCCAACAGGAAAGAATGCTGAAAGAGAAAGCCTATTTGTAGGCAGTAGTTTGCCAAATAAAGTGAAGAAAACCAACAAAAATCTTCAGCTTACTTTGGCAATCTGTCAGTAATCCACATCATACTAATTCACAGAAACTGACTGGCTAAGGTGATGCTCACAGAAAAAGAGCTTTACTTTACTGGTTTTAATCTATTTTTTTTTTTTTTTTTTTTTTTAGGAGGTAAGATCTTAAAGATCTAAGGTACTTTTCTTGGAAACACTGATAACAGAATGGACTTTTTTAGGAGTTTGGGAACTTTACTATTGAGGTAAACAGATCCCAGATGAAAATGAGTTCTGAAACCTAGTCCACAGTCTGAAAACATTTATTTGTATGCAGTTCCTTTCTAAGCTTATGCTTTATAATTCGCATGAAAGTATGTTGTCATATTTTGCACCCCTTAGCACAAACAACAAAAGAATTACTGCAGTATTTCTGCATCTAAATGAAAGCTTAAATTGCTTCAGACCTATCATTTTAAGTAACATTCAGTGTAATAGAATCAAGAATATATCTTTTGCTGGAGTTTCCTAGAACTCTACTTGGAAGCAAGGAACTTAGTGAACTACCAGAAGAGAGAAAGTGCCACCATGATTTAATATGGCTGATGGTACTGAGCAGGTTACTTAACCCAGACTTTATGCAAGCAGTCAGTAATAACCTGCTCGTTAGCTAGGAATTAGTTTGGAACAAGACATCTTGATGTGCAGTGCAAGCTGGTATGCACAGTGGTGATCTGAAAAAAAAACTCCTCAGACATTCATGCTTCAAGGGATCATAAAGAAGTTTGTACTGCCTGATGCCAATTTTATGGTATTGCTCTGTGAAAGGTGAAAACTTGAATTTATTTGGAGGTGGGCTCCTAGCTCTGCTAAGAAACTTTTCTTAAAGCTAACATGAGCTGAACCTCTTCCATAGCCTGAATACAGAATAAATATTCTTTGGACCTCAGCATTCAGTCTTCACGACGTAGCTTCTTGCAGCAGCAAGCGAGCTTGCATCAGTGACTGTAATATAGCTGTTTCTGATACAGAAGACAAATAAGCACAGGAAAAATCAGATTTGTGTGTCATGAATGGTTAAATCCTTTTTCATCTTGTTTTGTCTTTGCCCTTAGTTTCTGACTGGTGCTGTATTGTTTGCAACAGCAATTATAGTGTCTAAAAATCTCTGCATTTTTGCAGCCAGTTTTTGTCATTTGCCCTAATAAACATAACAAACAGGCTGCCTTCAAGTCACAGAGGTGGTGTGAAAATGAATTAACAGCTGTGAAATATTTGTAGTGATAAGTGTTATAGTAGGGTCCACAAGGAACCTTACAATGCTGTAGCTGGAGCAGGGCACAAAACAGTCAGAAAATAAAGCCCAAGACCTCATTTTGAGCTATAAAGTGATATAAAAAATGAAGCAATGTAAATAGAGACTTATGCTCATTAGGTACACATACCTATACATTGAATGAAACAGAAGGTCATGCAATTGAGAAAAAAATACCAGAAAAAAAAAACAAAATAAAGCACATAATATAGATTTGTGAAGATTACCTGAACTGAGACAAGAATGTGATCTAAATTAAACAATTTCCTTAGAATTTAGTAATTTCTTTTGCAATATATTAATATCCTTCTAGAGTTCTTTTCTCTATAGAATACATCTTCACAGAAAAAGAAAAAGCTGCTTGTGTAATATTGGTAGTAGCATTTTAAGTTATGATGATGCTGTCCATGCAGGTTTTTCTGATAAATCACTATTCTCGAATAGCAAAAATCACACTTATCTTACTGAAAAGAACAATTACGTATTTTGTCAAATGTCATGACAGACAATATTGATAGAACCCTAAGCAGAACCTGATGGCAAGAGATGGATTTTTGCTGTCTTGTAATGTATTGAATTGATAATGAGAGCTCATAAATTTAATTAAAATGATGGAAACTTAATAAAAACATAAAGGCATTTGATTGCATTAACTTAACAGGTGCTTCTATGGTCTCAGTATCCATAGCAGAGGATTGCTTCTCACTCTGTAATGAAGTACAGTTGGAAGACTTCTCTGAATTAAGAGAGGTGTCTTCCATCCTTACTGTTTGGCAAATGAACTGCCAAGGACTGAGATGTACTGGATAACTAATGTAGCTGGGAATGAAAAGCCAACTCTGCCTCACCCACATGAGCATCTTAATCTCTCCATCTTTGAGGTTCAAAGATATTTCAAAACAGCAAAGAATTTGTACACATTTTTAGATTTAGTTCAGTGGCTGCCTAAAACTGTGACTCACCAGGGGAGCTGAGGCTTGTGTTGGTATTTTAATATTTCCAAAATAGTTATTTTGCCTGAAACCATTCTGATACTTAATCTAGTAAATTTAAAATGCTTAATGTCTGTTAACAGAATGCCTTTTTATCTAAATAAGTATGTTTCTTTCGTAGAAGAAAACAAACAGTTCAAGGGGCATGATGGTCACAGCAGCTAACATCTTATGATATGGAGAAGTATTGATGTTGTAGCTGATGCTAGCACTCAGTAATT
>JBCJKH010033417.1:15313-31820 GCA_039877255.1 Loriculus beryllinus
GACAAAGATGTTGAACAAGACCGGTCCCAACACCGATCCCTGAGGGACACCACTCGTTACTGGCCTCCAGCTGGACACTGAGACATGGACCACAACTCTTTGCATGCGGCCATCCATCCAGTTCTTTATCCACCGAGTGGTCCACCTATCAAACTGATGTCTCTCCAATTCAGAGACAAGGATGTCATGTGGGACAGCGTCGAACGCTTTGCACAAGTCCAGGTAGATGACATTAACTGCTCTACCCCTCTCCATTAGTTCAGCAATGAAATGAAAGTGAATGACTCAGAAAGGATCATGACATTTTCATAACAACTATGTGATCTGAAAAATTATTCAGAAGTGCACTACAGTGTTCATCAGAAAACAATTATCCTAGAATTTAAGATAAATGCCACCTGTGAGACCTGGCTTTTCTGCAGTCACCAAATGCATCAGAAACATGACGATGGTCATTGCTTGAAAGTGATGTAATTCCAGTGAGTTCAGGAATCCTGACTGCATTTATTGGTGTGCATATTTATTTGGCTTTACCTACGTCTTCCTTTTTTTTAGCAAATTTTCCGTTCTTCTGGCATCACTTACTAATGTCAGATATATTTGGTCTTCACTGGTTTAATTAAAACCTAAGCAGTTGACATAACTAATATTATTGGTCCTCTCCCATAGACTGCTTACTTTTAAGTCCATATTTTGCTAGGCATAGTTGTTATCTTGAAGTGTAAATTAATTTCTTTCTGACATAAGCTGAGCTCTTTGCTGCAAGCTGGATTCCTTTTAGGTATATAAACAGCTACATTCTTTTCAAAACAAAAGCTTCACTTATACCAAAAAAATAGCTAACTTTGAGCTAGAAAGATTTATAAACAACCAAAAATCTGAGAAATTGTCCTTCTCAGCTATACTCTTAAAACTTATTTGAAAGGAATACAGTTCTTAATAGATACAGGTAGGACACCAAAAGCAACTTAAAACTTTCTGCAAGAGATACTGAATTTCTTTTTTTTGTTCTAAACCAAATTTTCTTTTTCATATGTTTCAAAACTCATATCTGATTCCCTTACTTTTTAGGCATCCCTAAGCCGTAACAAATCTTTCCAAATGATATCTTAGCATCCTGCTAAAGGCTCAGTGTTGATGATACTTACGTCAAAAATTGTAACTATCTGAAAGGGAGAAGGTCATGCTCTGCATTCCCCTCTCAAAGTTAAACACTTTTCTACACTAAGTTTCTTAGCACTTTATTCATCTTACTTTTAAATTGCTGAATAATAGAGCTTTCACCACTTCCTCTGTGCAAGTGAGTGCTGAAAATAATATAAAAGTCTCCAATCATTGCATTTGTGAAGCATGTATGACATACTGTAGGGAAGCATTACTGCTGTCATTTGACTGTTTTATTTTTCCTTTTGAAAAGTTCTTGGAGAGATATTTGGCCTGAGCACAGCACATATCCTTATGGCTGTGACATACATAGGAATGCTGGGTGATAAATATCTAGCCATATGCCAAAATGTGTTTTCCATGGTTAGCTGAGAGCAGAGAGAACAGGTTTCAGAGCATTCTCCCATTCTTGCCATCACAACACACAAAGACTTCAAAAATAAAGTAATTCCATATTGGCTAGGTAACTGGCAAAAGGGTGACGAGTACCTACCTACCCTTGCTTGGAGAAGGTGCATGGTAAAAGGGCCTCAGAAGCCTGAGGTCTGTGTAAAAGACAGTCTTCCTTAAGCAAGGAACTGCAAACTGGAGGAAGTATGAAGGGCAAACCACAGACAATGTTGGGTTCCAATTCTTCTGGACTAGCTAAAAAAGGCATCCAGCACCTCTTCTGCTACTGGGACTCCAAAGAGAGGATCACCTAATGAGGGTTTTTAGTGAACATTAAGGGTGAATCCACAAAATTAGCTACTTGTCAACAACTGTTTAGACTGATGTTTTATAAGTGTCAAATATTTAGTCCATTTCTTAACAGAGCTTTGTATTTAAAGGAAGTTACTGGTGCAATAACACTTACCTCAAACATCTCCAAGAAGGAAATTGTTGTAGCATTGCATAGTACTGACTGCTACAAATCAACAGTTTATTCAGGTTTTAATCAAACTTCATTCTAGAAGTGGGAAAGCTGTTGAATTCCGTATTGGTGTAAGTAAGGGCAGAAAGCTCCATTTCTTTGAGGAAGATGGATGAAGGCAGAAGGCAAATTTGTAAAATTACGACTTTGTGTCATCCTTATGGTAACAGCAGAGTTTGGACTTTTCACATAGTCAAAAGTATTGGATAGACACAATGACTATGTCAATAGCAGTAAATTAAATCTTCTTGGGATTGTTCTTTTGGCAATGAGGCCAGCTGGCATTCAGTAGCCCGTGTCCAAAACTGTCTATGAGAAATTATGTAGCCGGACACAAAAACCTGTTTGGAACAATCCTTGGTATGTCTAGTCCCTGAGCCTCACCAGGAGCTGTTAGAAAGTGAGTTAGCTGTTATTGACTAAAAATGCACCGTGAACATTTCTAACAACTTAGCTATATAGACAACCCAGTTTCAGTAACTGGGTGTATTTCCTGGCACTCGTTACGTAACTGTACAGATATTGTCATCATAGTTCTATTACAAACTTCTGTGGTTTAAAAAAAATTACAAATAATAACCATAGTGTCACTTCAATATTTTAATTTTTTTAAGGTTTTTAAGATGGACATTGTCTTAAGGGCAGTGACGATAGTTTTGTTTTAAAGTTTGGAATTAAAGAGAAAAAAAATTGCATTTTTAGAAAATTATGCATCCAGTTAAAATTTCATTAGATTCCATGTCAGAGGAGTCCTCAAAGGGCAAAAGCAAGTCATCTGCTCAAAAGTCTTGTGCAATAAGTTTAAGGAAAATATTCATTCCTTCATTATGCTGACAAAATTTTTTCCAGTCCCATTTTGTTTCTACTATGCATTTAAGGTTTTTTTGCATTTATAACATAAATTTTTTTAGTTCCCTGCTTCATGATACACAGAGGAAGTTCTGACACTCTCCATCTGTTAATTCAATTAATCCCTGTTTCATTCCTGTTTTCAAGATTGGTTTTGCCTGTTTTATGAGACTGAGGCTAGGCGTTGGGCATGCATAAGAGAAACAAACAGAAAGCATTCTAGCCACCTAGCTTGTTTCAAGCAAAAGAACATGTGAATATATTTTGCAACTGCTAAGTCAGCTGTTTCCACAGTGAAGTTATTATTATCCATAACTCAGTAAAAGACCTTGCTAAGAATTTTGGAAAGGCTTGTTATTCTCTATTGTTTACTACATTTACTCTTCTATATATCATGCCATGCAATGAAATTATTTTTACCTGAAAAAGATGACTGAAAATATACAAAATACTGAATGCAAATATGTCAATGAGAATTCTAATTATTTGACTCAATTTTTTTAAAACCTGCAAAACTGTTGGATCACACTTATTATGTATTCTACTGTAATTCTAATAGGAAATCCAAAGATTAAGCAACTTCTCAGATCAAATTGCCATCTCCTTCCAACTGCAAAAGCCACCAATCATTTGTAGTAAAATTTTGACAATTCCATTTTGCTTTGTTTTTAGGTCTTCAGATTTTTAATAGGAAATGCATAAAATCAAAGCTTGATAAGAAATAAAGAGTGAAACATTCATACAGCTGCAGAATTACCCAAAAAGATTACCAGGGAGCATGATATTGTTACAGCCTAAGAAGATGCTCAAGCAAACCCAAGAAATAATTTGATCTCTCAAGTTCAGCTGAAAAAATCAGGTATAACCTAGAGATACTGCTTAAGGTAGAGCAGCGCATCCCAGTGGTAGGATAGAAAAGTCTCACTGGACAGCAAGGTCTTTCTTTCAAAACTTATCTTAATGTATTGAAAGGAGAGCTCTTTTGGATAGAAGTGGAATCTGTACTTTTTTTTTTTTTTTCACTGTAGGTGCTTCCTTTTGCTAATAATGCCTCATAATTTATGACTGTCTCTGACGGGCATGATGATGTGCATTTAAACACATCTCAAAAAAAAAAAAACAAAGGCAACAGTAAGTGAATACTAACTCTCAAATCCTTTTTATTAGGTTAAATACGGTCTAAATTGCAAGACTTGAAATAATAATCAAGCATAATATGCTTTGAAAATGTTCACTTGACAAACTGCATAATTATAATACACTTCGCCTTATTAAATATGTAATGAACATAACCTATGCATGTTCCACAAATGCTTGCTCTGCTTCAGGACCTGGCTAGAGCACAGAAGAAGACAAACAAAAATGACAAAGCAGATTAATGAGACATTTTAAAATTTCATAGCAGTTTCAGTGGATTTGAATTATTCTGCTTAAATCTGGTACTTAATCTTATTTTTTCTTAGGGATCCTATATTAATTTATCAAGATTTTTATCTCTTTATTTCAAATTCTGAAAGGTTTCTGAGACACGTGACACCAAAATCAGAAAGGTTACATACAGATTGACCAGAAGTGGGTGAGATAATGAAATTGTGCAAACCCTTGCAGATTTCTGACATAAAGACATAATATTAACAGATGACTTTAATTCCTCCCTCATCTAAGAAGACAGAATTTGATAGCATCACTACTGTAATATTTTTGCATTTAGATCTTTCTCATAATTTTATTTCTTATGTATCTTTATCTTACGTTCAACTTTTCTACTCTTTATTCTGAGTTCTTGCCAAACTGGAATTCTGATTTGTGAGATTTATTTAGAGTTACAGGGATTTCTTCATTACATGAGCGGCTTAAATAAAGAGTGACTTCCTATGAGCTACTGGTTTAGTTCAAACAGAATTTATGGTCTTAATATAGAAACACTAGGAAGAATTATTTGATCTGCTTTACTGCCTTAAAATTCATGAATCTCTAAGACACCATCTTTCTTTATCTTAGGGTTAAATTCTTCAGATCCTATGGGAAGTTTTGAAACAGATGAATACAAAAGCTGTTTACTTCATTCTCCTTAGGAAAAGTGGGAACAGAAAGAAGATTGAGAAAGTATGGGACTCCTTAGGTGACTAGCTGCTTCTCAGTGGGAGTTAGGACTTTAGAATTTTGCTTTTGAATTCATACACCAATATTGCTGAATAGTAACACGAAAAGATAGTGGTAGCTATTGTACAATTTTTTACTAAAAATTGGAACTAAATCGTTCTGAAGATTACGTTTGCCAACTGCATTGGCCACAAAGGACTTCAGAGACAAAGTCTTCATTTCACCGAACCGGTGATGAAACCCTTGTGCAGAACAGTGAAATGACTTGCCAGAAGTACCACTTCAACTCCTGTTGAATATCCTTGTCTTTGGTTTGGGAATAATAAAGTATAGAACAAGGAAAACATTTGTTTCTTTTTATAATGAATGCCAAGTCTTCTAACTATGGTGTTGCTATTCACCCAGTTGCTAGTAAAGAGTATCTGATCTTACAGTAGTTTTAAATTAGTTTAATATTTGTCTTTCCTTATAATGCCATCAAATGAGGATATTCAGGGCTAATTCAAGGCCTGATTCAAATTCCACTGAAGCGACAGGCACATTCTTACTGACTTTGATGAGTTTCAGACCTGATCTGTAGAGAAATCCATGTATGAGTTGTGACACTATAGAAAAGAGCATTTCTTGTGATTGTTCAAAAAATGCCATCTGGGGTGCAAATGCAGCAGTGGAACTGGGAGCTGTAAGCTACTTATTTCTGATAAAATGTCATGGTCTTCACCCATCCAAAAATATTGCTGATGTTAAGCGCTCCTGCTGACAGCCTTCTCTCTTAATTTGTCTAGAAAAAAATTATCAAGGCAAATCAAAGCAAAATCAAGTCAGTGCCACAATCTCTTCTCTGAGTGAAGTGCATTTTGAAAGTACGAAATCATCACCCTCTTTGCCTATTCCCTTTTCATTGCTGATCAAGAAGGATATATAGAGAAACAGTTGATAGAAAAGTACATGAAAATATATTTACATGTCAGGAGGGAGTGAATTTAAAAGGGAAGAGCAATACAACAGAATAGTTAACACTAGGTAAAAGGGAACATGACGTCAACATGAATAAATACCAGGGACAGAGGGCTGAACATGTGGCATCATGGCTATGGATAAAGACCGGTGAGCATAAGAGAAACAAAGGGACAATATAGACCAGTTATCAACCTATGGCCCTCTTCGTTGTGTTATGAACATCTAATACAGTATCACTGAGAACATCTGATAGCAGACTTGCCAGCATGCTAATTGCCTAATCTTAATTCTCAGCTGCAACTGGGAGAGTTCTGTTGGAGTCAGTGCAGCTATAATGATTATATGGGTAAACTTCACTGTTAATAAATGGTTTGGATGATTTAATAGGGCTGAGCAATACCACAAAATATTTTCCAGAAATAGTTAGTTTAAAAATCCCTGAGTTCACTTTGGCTGCATTTCTCCGCCTTTCTCATTCTTTTTCTTGGAAATATTATATTTATGAAGAGGGGGCTCCCACTGCACCAACCAAAGAGAAGGAAGGCTTATGAAGAAATACAGGTTCCTGGACCACGGGGAACTACATTCCTCTATATTCTAGTAATTGCTTAACCCCTGAACTTAATAACCATTTATTCTGGAAGCCGTATACATGGAAACAGAATATTTCAAATTATTATTTTGAAGTTGCTGCTTGATGTGAATTTTGAGAAAACAAATATACTTATCAGCTGCTCTAGAGTGACATTCTTCTAGTTGAAGAAGAAAATTTGTACTGTGTAAGACATGTGTGGCTAACTAAAGTTCATCATCATTCAAACTTGTTGAAAACCAACCCAATTGATATTCATAGAAATTAGACCTGATGCCTACATTAAAAAAGTACCCCGCAAAATTATAAATAAAAAAAAACCCAACCAAACTCAAAACACACCAAACCATGACCAAAACACAGACTGCTAAAGCCCCAGTTTTTCAGTGAAATCAGAAGACTATGCTAAATCAGCTTCATTAGTACCAGCTTCACTAGGCAGTTAGGAAGAAGCTCCCAAAACCTAACTTTGGGGAGGTTTGGGCAGGTTAGCTACTTGAAGTGCCTAAATCCAAGTTTCAGAAGCCAGCCCAGGTTCCACTTCTGCATTTAGAACAAGACAACCCCAAAAGTAGCAGCTGGCTTTCTCAGGATTTCCAGATCTCTGTTGATGAGCCAAAGGATGAGCCAGGAGCCAACCCCTACTTACTGCCTCAAACACCACATCACACACACATACAAGTAAATAATACATGTATAGGGGGCATTGTCTGCCTGGAGGCCAATTGGCATAACGGCTTTCTTCTATATGGACAACTGAGCTTTTTCATCTTTGGAAACAGGATATCTACAACTAAACTACCTGCTAGAAAACAGTCCAGAGTCCATGCTAAACCCCCAGGTGCAGCCAGACATCAAAGACTTAACTGGACTGGGCCAAACTAAGCTACCAATTTTTTATGCAGATATCTGTGTGCCAGTGAACAGTCCTTTCCTCTAGTTGTTTCATTTGCTAGTATGTAGCCCTAGGTTTAATGTTCATAGAACTGCATTACCAATGTTTCCCAAGGAATCTGAGAGAACACCTGAAGTTCTAAGAATATTTGTAAGCAAAAAAACAAGGAAATGATTTGTGGGGTGAAATGGACCTTGTTACAGAAAGGCACTTGCTGGTCTGGCTTGTAGATGGATTTATTTTATTACAGTTCATTTCTGTTGTTATGTTTCTCATTTGCATGCTTCGTTTCCTAAATTTCACAGCTATTTTTCTTTATGAATATTGTTTTGATTCTTTATTGACCAGAAACATTACGTTCATGACAAATTATTCTCAATTGATCTATATATAAGCAGCCTGCCATAACACTAATCAAATTCAATATGTGGCCTCAAATTAGATCCAATGTGTCATTAACCATATAGCAATATGAAAATAAATGCCTTGTATGACATGGCTTTATGTGTAGGATGAGAGGAATCAACACCACATTTTAGTAAAACTCAGGAATTTTCCAATATGTGTTAAATTTTTCAACAGGCATGTTTTCTACTTAAGGGTGTTTCAAATACAAGTCACAAGGGTATATGAAATGAAATATATCCATAAATTTTCGGTTCAGAACACTTTTTGATTCTGTGGTACCAAATGTAATAGAAAATCATGAGCTTGATTGAATGTTGCCTTCTGTGGGACTGCCCCTGTCTCTAATTGATCTGATAGATTTTTCTAGTCTAAATTGACCATGTGGAATCTTTAAAGATCCAACTCCCTTGCACTGAACAGAGGCATTTTCCACTAGATCAGGTTGCTCAAACCACTGCCTAACCTGACCTTGAGCACTTTAAGTGATGCGGCATCCACAACTTCCTTGAGCAACCTCGTGGTCTCATGCCGAAAACTCTTTTCCTTACATCCAATGTCTCTCAATCTTTCTTGAAAGACCCTTTTAAGTAATAAAAGAACAATATAAGGTCTACCTGGAACCTTCTCTTCTGCAGGTTGAAAATACCCAGCTCTCTCAGCTTGTCCTCACAGGAGACATGTTCTATCCCTCTGTTCATTTTTGTTGCCCTCCTCTGGACCCACTCCAACACATTCATGTCCTTCTTGTACTGAGGACTCCAGAACTGGATGGAGAGGGAAGAGAAGGGGAGGATCTCATTGTGAGCAGAGAAGAGGGGCAGAATCACCTTCTTTGACCTACTGGCAAAACTTCTTTTTATGCAGTTCAGGATACAGTTGGCTTTCTGGGCCACAAGTACACATTCCCAGGTCATGTCTATAGTTTTTCATCTACCACTACCTTCAAGTCCTTCTCTGCAGGTCTGTTCCAGCACTTCCCAGCCTGTATCTGTGTTTGGGATTGCCCTGACCCAGATACAAGACCATGCATTTTACATTGCTGAACTTCATAAGGTTGGCATTGATCAGCCTCTCAAGCCTGTCAAGATCCTTCTGAATAGCATCACTTTCCTCCAGCCTGTCAACCAGACCACTCAGTTTGATGTCAAAATTGCTCAGGGTGCACTCCATCCTGTCACTTCTTATGGCATTAAATAGTATTATGACATTAAATAGTGTGGACTCTTCAGGGACACCATTCATTATTGTCTTCCACTTGGACATTTGAACCATTGACTAACTCTTTCGATGTAGCCATCCAGCCAATTCCTTATTCATCTAACAGTCCATTTATCAAACCCATATCTTTCCAATTTAAAGGTAAAGGTGTTTGTACAAAAGGCCTTACAAATGTCCAGGACAATTACATCTGTAGCTCTTCCCTTGTACACCCAGTGTCCACACACTTTGCCCAAAATTTTCTCAAATACTTTACTGCACTTACTTTACACTGCAGAGACACAGTGTTTTAGTTAAGGATACCCATGGCTTGGTGGTGCATATGTCCTGCTGGGCTTACGAAGTGTGATTGCATAGCACCATGCCAGGATGGAATCTCCAAGGTCATATAGTCCAATATCCTCTTCAAATCTGGGCCAACACCACAGTTAGGTCAGGTTACTTAAGGACTTTGTGATGTCAGGCTGCACAGCCTCTGTGGGTAACCTGCTTAATGACCTTTTTTCTCCTGTTCTCTGTTTCTAACCACAACCCCACCCCACCCCTGTCTCTCAGTGCTGTTGAAGGAGAAGATGTCTGAAGGGGGCCTATAAGGATGCTTGGGAGGGACTCTCTGTTAGGGACTGTAGTGACAGTACAAGGGGTGTGGGAATACTCAAGGATTTCCTGCAAAGCAATGGACATGTGAGCAATCCAACCTTTGAGCAGGACTGGTAAAATAGACCGGAGACCAAGAACAGGAGCTGAGAAAGAAGGACAACTTCAGGATCTTGCAAGTGACCATGCGGCGGCAGGAGAGGGATTAAGAAGGGACTGTTTCCAGGGTATGGTTAACCTCAGTTAGCCAATCACATGTTGTTGCTAAGCAGCTGTTGTGTTATGTTATCCAATTGTCTTATGCTAAGTAGCCCTAGGCCTATGTTGTAAGGTATGTAAGCGGACGGAGCTAAAAATAAAGCAGCTTGTTATCCACCATATTGGTGTGTTGGCTCTTGATCTCCCGCAAGCACACATTTTTATAAAAAGACTACACAAATACTTGGCAAAGTGACTGAACTGGAAACAGACTAAGGAATCAAGTCCAATGAGCTAGAAATGGAAAAGAGTGAATATGGCCCAAATTCAAACTGAGAGAAGACAGGAATCTCCACAGGAAAGGGACTAAACCTAGTGAGATGAGGGACAAAAAAAAAAAAAGGAAATCTTTAATATCTTCAGTTCCCACTGTGATCAGGATTTCTGTTTACTACCTAGTGAGTGATAACTCTGCACTTCAGTAGAGAGAAAATGATGTATTACAAATATACTTGGTGTATAATTAGAACTGTAGCACAGCTAATGGTAATGTAAGCATCAGCCTATCCGAGGAGCAGATGTGTTGCTGCTAGAACAGGCATATGAGAATGCTTAATATTTCAGCTTAGTGAGGAAAAGACTCTTGAACATCTGATTATTCTTTGATCTTGTTCCTATCAGCTATATTGTGAAATCTGTCTTTTCTTCAAACTGCAGATAATTTGACTGTCATAAACTGGCAGTGTAGTTTTGATTACATTGTTGTAATAAAAATGTATCTAAATTGGTTTCAATGGAATTCTGACACCTGTTTGTTAAATATTGTTAAATATCTGCATTGAGCCAAAAGTCTGAGAATTATTTCAATTGAAACTGACTCATAAATCTAAAAAAAATAAAACTAGCTGCTGCTGCTACTGTTGTAATATTCTTTCTAGTGAGTATATTGACTATATTTATATAAGGTGTTCTGTGTACCTGTTTTAAATAGTGGGAAATTCAAAGAAGGTGCAAAACTGACACAGAAGTATCCTTAGTGTGTCCAATTTACAAATAAGCCACTGAAACATCCAGGTTACTAACATTTAAATACCGACAGTGTTTAAATGTAGGTATCTTGGCTTGACATACCTAGCCATCAGGCCAAAAGACAGCAATGTGCTTTTGAGGCAAAGGTTGCTAATGGTATCATGGGCTGCATTATTAGGAATGTTGCCTGTAGGTGAAGAGAGGTGATCCTTCCCCTCTACTCAGCAATGGTGTGGCCATACCTGAAGTACTGACTCCTATTCTGGGCTTCTCAGTGCAAGAAAGCTGCAGGCATACAGAAGAAAATCCAGCATATGGCCTTGAAGATCGGAGACTAGAGCAACTAGAGCATCTCACATACAAGGAAAGATTGAGAATTGGAGGAGACAAAGCTTAGGAGGATCTTATTAATGTATATAAAGACTTAAAGGAGGGTGCAGAGAAGATACAGCCAGGCTCCTTTCAGTGATGTCCAATGACAGCACTGACCAAAGACTGTCACAGGTTGCTCAAGGAGGCTGTGAAGTCTTCATCCTTAGAGATATTCAAAAGCCACCTGGAATACTCCTGGGCAACTGGCTCTATGTAGCTCTGCTTGAGCAGGGTGTTGGACCAGATGACCTCCAGATGTCCCTTCCAACCTCAGCCATTCTGTAATCAGCCCTCTTGGCTTCTGATTGAACACTGTTGAAGACCTGGGCTCAGCACTGCAGCAGAAACAACTACTAGTCAAGACCTCAGCCTGAATCTCTCAAGTCTGAAGCAAGTGCCATAGCAAGAAAACTCTTTTTTTCTATTAAACATTTTCTTCTTATGATGAATTTGTTGAAGGCCTACTGCCTGTCTTTATTTTTAGATACTATAATTAAAATTTGTGCAAGGTAAAATAGAATAAGGCAAACAAAATTCTGCCCCTTTGTTCTACTGTGATAATGAGCATTTTAATTTTATCTAGAACATTTTATTGTTTGTTGTTAAGAGATAATTTGTTTATTGTAACTTCCTTGTAAAGTTACATATTTAACTTAAAGCATTTTAAAAGAGGTAATATAAATTACTTTTTTCCCCCCTTGTTTTATATAGATACAATTTCTGAGTTAATCATAGCTAAGCAGAATTTTTATACAAAACTGAGAATTTCTATATGGATATATATTGATATTTTTTTATTTCTATATGGATATCCTATCTGTCACTTCACAACCAGTCCTCTTGGCTTTAAACAATCCTACTGCTTCACAATTAATCAGAGCAGCAAAAATTAGAAGAAAAGAGGAAAAAGAAAAAAACCTGGAAGCAGTACTAATCATGCCTATAATGCCTTACATCTGTGAAAAAAGATATTGAAGTAGCTCAACTAGTTGTGACATTTGGTTTCAATGTACTTCTACATAAAGTACATTTTAGGCATCATGTTTTCAACAGAGACACAGACAAATTGTTAGAAACTTTCTTAAAGGGAGCTGAAGCTTGGCCCAGATTTGCCAAGATTTTAAAACAAAATGGTTTGAGATTTTGGGTAAGGTTAGGAAAGGTTTCAAGCTGAAAATGTGGATTCAGTATCTATAAAGTAAAAATCCAGGTATGTTCTGTGGTCTTGGATCAAAACCTTACCTTGAATTGTTTGGAAGAAAGATTCCTCATCTGATTTTGCTGGTTTTTTTCCCCCAAACAAAAGCTTAATGTACTTTTTTTTTTTTTCATTAATTTCTATAGAAGCTTTAAAAATAGATGGCAAAGAATCTGAAGACTTGTCAAAATCCTCCCACTCACTCCAACTCCCATTAAAAAAGAAAAATCTAGTTAAATTATAGAATATTGTCAAAATGATAAATAAGCCAGCAAGGAATCACTCTTGACCATGCCTTCCCCAGAGAAATTCCTAAAATCCAGTGACAAACCTTCATGGAGAAGTGGTGTATTCCTGGGCAGAGAGTCTACTGGCAAAATGTTGCAAAGCAGGGACATCATATAGAGGTTTCTGTTCTTTCTAACCAGCGGTGTGATTTCATATGCCACATTTACAAAGAAACTGTTTAGGATTCTGAAAAAGAAGATACTAAGACGTGGAACAGTGGGCGGACAGCTGCCATAGTGTGATGATTTTTGAGGCATGGGTTTGTGCCAATGTTAGGAACAGGACTTGTTTGACTACAGTCTAAAATGTTTATTCATTTCAGTGCAGCTATTCTTTTGGGAAGAGTTTAGTTACATGCCCAATGACACCTGCAATACACCACCATAGTAGAAGCCATAAGAGAAAACTCATATGGTATAAGTATTATTCAAGTGTGTCTGTAGGCAAGTTCTGTAGCTGTCAGTATGGCACAAAATGACAAACCCCTAAAAGTCCAGGCAACAGCAAAGTGTAACTTATGAAAAATATAAAAGAAATGCTCCATTGGACCTCTGAAAGCTGGTTTTGGAGTCAGGGACTTTTTTTTAATTGTCTACAGGAGTGTGTGGAGAGAAGTCCCTTGTGCCCATCACCAGCCAGCTTGCCTATTGGCCTGTGTCTGAATGCAATCCCATCATCCTCTGTAGAGTTGCTAAGCAACAGCTGGTCTTAAAATTGTGGGTAGGTTTTTTGAGGTTTCTTCTCTCACTTTTACACTAGTGGAGACCAGTGATGAGTGGTGTCCCTCAGAGATTGCTATTGGAACCAAGTGCTGTTTAACATCTTTGTCAGTGACATGGTCCTCAGCAAGTTTGCAGATGCCACCAATCTCTATGGTGTGGTTAACACACTGGAGGGAAGGGATGCCATCCAGACAGACCTTGACATGCTTGAGAGGGGTCAATGACAACATCATAAAGTTCAACAAGACCAAGTGCAAGGTCCTGCATATGGGTCAGGGCAGCCCCAAGCACAAATACAGGATGGGCAGAGACCTGATTGAGAGCAGCCCTTAAGAGGAGGACTTGGGGTCTGGCTGACAAGAAGCTCAAAATGACCCAGCGATGTGCACTTGCAGCCCAGAAAGCCAGCTGCATGCTGGGCTGCATTTGAAGGAGCATAACCAGCAGGTAAAAGGAGGTGATCCTGCCCCTCTACTCTGTTCCTGTGAGATCCTACCTGGAGTACTGGATTCATCTCTGGGGCCCTCAGCATAAGAAGGATGTGGACCTGTTGGATTGAGTCCAGAGGCCACAAAAATGATTACAGGGCTGGAGTACCTCTGCTATGAAGACAGGCTGAGACAGTTGGGCTTATTCATCCTGGAGAAGAGAAGGCTCAGGAGAGACCTTAGAGCAGGTTCCAGTACCTAAAGTGGCCTAAAAGAAATCTGAGGAGGGACTTTTCATAAGAGGTACAGTGACTGGTAATGTCTTTAAACTAAGAGAGGATAGATTTAGATTAGATATTAGGAAGACTTTCCTCACTGTAAGGGTGCTGAGGCACTGGCACAGGTTGCCCAGAGAAGTTGTGGCTGCCCCATTCCTAGAAGTGTTCAAAGCCAGGTTGGATGAGGGTTTGCACAACCTGGTCTAGTGGAAGGTGTCCCTAGCCATAGCAGGAGGATTGGAACTAAGTGATCCTTAAGGCTCCTTCCAACCCAAACCATTCTATGAGTCCATGATTCTGTGACACACAGGTGAAATGGTGTTAGGCTGATAATTCGAGATGTGAGGTTCAGAGTTATTTTCAGTTGTGCTGTTGAAATAACTATGAAATAAGCTTAAGGAAGGTGAAAATATACGCACTAAATAAGCTTAAGGAAGGTGAAAATATAAGCACAAAAAAAGTCAAAGTATTTTTTTGCCACTGGATATTCCTAAATCAGTATCATCCATATAACACAAAAGATTAACCTATTTTGAACTCCGGAATTCTTTTTCCAAGATTTAATAGTCAATAGATTCTTTTATAAATGAAATAGATTTTTAATTATTTTAGCCACCTTCATAGTTCCTGTGATATTCATTCAATACAGGTATGTCCTTCACAAGATACTGTATGTTATTTTGCTACAGTCTCACATGTGCAAATCTTAGTTTCTTTCAGTTGATGAAGTGCAGTTCTTCACCTCCAGACTTGAATTTACAGTCATGGTCCTCTCATCCTCCCACTGGACCTCAGGATACCTAATGAAAGTTTGTCAGTTTTCCTATGGGTCTCATAAGAGCAATGTCAGAGTTTATCTGTGATCAGACAGCTTTCAGAAAATTTAGTGCTATTTACTTAAGAGTGAAAAAAAAATATAGAAAAGTGTATCATGCAGCAGGCTCTCTTCAGTTATTGCACATCAGCTGCACATGGCACAGACAAAAAATAAATCACTTGTTTCTCTAGTCTGTATTGCCAATTTTCTCTGTTTTGCCTCAAATACAGGCTGACCTTTTTTCAGTCCTTTCACCAACTTGTGTGTGATACTTTTTAAACTGCAGGAAACTCTTTCCCCAGGCTTCAGAAAGGGCTGCTTTGTCTTTTTCACCTTCCTGCAGTAGCCTAGGATATAAAAACTATATATCACATTTGCAGCAGTAATACCTTTTGGCAAAATCATAAATAGAGTATCTCTAAGTATGATTCAGAACAATAATCTTCAAAATGTTCTTATTTGCGAAGTCTCACCTCTCAAAAGCATCAAAAATGGCTTTTAAAGACTAAATTGGCATAAAAAGTTGGGATTTCTTAGCACTGAAAGGATGAATAGTTTTAACTTTACACAAGCTGAGGAAAGTTGCATCTCTTTGTGCAAGGTGGGCTAAAAATACTAGACCAAATATTGTCCCCATTTGACTTGCTTAGGTTGCAAGAATGGTACATAAATAACCCTATCTATCAGGATAACTCAAGGGTTAGAAGCATGTGCAGGTTTAGGTTCCCCATTAATTCCAATGTAAAAGTTTTCTACATGATTCAGTATGTTCCTGTCTTTCCTAAGCTCCTCAAAGCTCTTCCAGAGGTATTGACCTACGAGTGAATGAGCTGAATTTAGACCGTAAGCACATATATAACTTTAATTCACAGAAAGTATTTTGGTCAAGGTTGCGAGCTAGTCATCAGCTGGGTTACACTGTGCCCCCAAAATATCACTTGCTGTGACAGATGGTACAGTGGTGGTTTCCACATATAGCACTGCTCCAAACTGTGACAGAAATTTTCTCTAGTAAAACTGAAAAGTTTAACTTCACTTTTCATAAAAAATGACATTTATATCTTGCCTGCTGTAACAGCTAATAATAGTTACATGTCTGCTAGTAGCTGACAAACCTGATTTGCAAGTTGCAAGACAGCTCTTTTCACATGAGTTTCCCTAATTCAGCTGCTACCTTAAAAAGAAACTGCAATGATTTAATAATGTGGGGCAACAGAGGGGAAATGACATGATAGATTTCCGCTGAATGAGGCCAGAACTGAGGAAGACTCAGTGTCTTTATAATGCCAAGATCAAATGGAAAACAATTTTATGTTACCTGTAATGAGGCAGCATTTTTTGAAGCTGCGCTCTGCTCTATGCACACCAGAGTAAAAATATGTAATAAAAATATGTAATAAATTCTCTTTGGGGTATTTCACTTATATAAATAATCCACTTTTCACATATAATGCTACAGCATTCATAATTATACTACC
>JBCJKH010033429.1:0-13097 GCA_039877255.1 Loriculus beryllinus
ACTAAACAATCCCATTTCCTTCAGCCATCCCTCATCATTCTTGTGCTCCACACTATTCACCAGCCTTATTGCCCACTTCTGAACTCGCTCCAGCACCTCCATGTCTTTCTTGTAGTGAAGGGCCCAAAACTGAACACAGGATTCCAGGTGTGGCCTCATCAGTGCCAAGTACTGCGGAGGGGGGAGCAATCACTTCCCTGGCCCTGCTGATTACACTATTTCTGATACAGATCAGGATGTCACTGGCCTTCCTGGCTGCCTGGGCACAAGCTGGCTCATGCTCAGCTCTGTCAATCAGCACACCCAGGTCCTTTTCCATGAGCAGCTTTCCAGTCACTCTTTCCCAAGCCTGCAGCATTGCATGGGGTTGTAGTAACCCAAGTGCAAGACCCGGCACTTTGCCTTGCTGAACCTCATACCACTGGCCACAGCCCACTGATCCAGTCTGTAAAGTTGCATGACTGAGGATCAGTCTCTTACTACAAGATATAGTAAAGGCAAAGGCAGATACAAAACCAACTTCAAAGAGTTTAAAAGCCAGTATGTCCTATATTAACTCCACTATCTTGTCATGCAGTCACTATGAGGAACATTAGAGTGCTCCTACAGCAAAAGCAGATAAGGAGGAACAGAGGGCAAATCAGCTTGTGATTCATTTTGTTCCCTCAACTATCTGGTTCTTCACAGGTTATCTGTGATATCCTCCTGAAAGAGGTCAGGGGAATGATGGGACTGCCTTCTAGTTTTCTGTAACAATCCTAATGTAGATTATGCCTGAAGCGGCATCAATATAAATATTACACATAGTATTTTTTTCTGTTTAAGCTCTGCTCTACTGCTCAGGACAATCTGACAAAGCATTTCACATTAGCACTATGCTCACTATGTACATACAAGTACATGATTTGGCTGTAACAAACAGAGACTTTGACAGAAGACTGAAGAGAAACTTGCCAAGAGTAATACTCTTATATGCTTTGCATACATAAATATCCAAACATACATGCACACACAAATAAGACAATGTAAAGCTATGATTTTTGAGCTCAGTTCAGATACAGCTAAATATTAGCTGTCATGTTATGACTGTTGATGTTATGTTATGATGTTATGACACATCCCATCAAAGCTGTTCAATCCTTCATCCACAAACATTTAATTTCATACATGTATATAAATAAATCCACCCGTAAATTAAATACCAAAACATACACACATTCCCCCAGCGCTGTTTCCCACCACGGTCCCGGCCTAACAGGTTGCACACGCACAGGACACGCATTTCGCCACAAGCAGACGGGGGACGAAAGAAGGGGAAACTCCCTTTAGTCCGGAGGCACCATCGCCACCGCTGTCCCGTTACCGTTTCAGCACGACGCTCACGGCACTCGTTCTCCCGCAGCCTTTCATACCGGGAGCGCGTCCGCCTGCGGGGCGGTTCCGGGCTGCGCTTCCCCGCGGACCCCAACCCCAGCCGCTGCAGCTGCGGAGCGCTCAGCTAGGGGAGTTAGTCCCCAGCTCCCAATCGGGGAGCCGGACAGCACCGACTGCCTTTTCCACCCCCTCCTCACCTGCACCGACACCTGCGGCCGCGCCCAGGCCGCAGCAGTAAGCCTACCTGGCGAAAGCGGAGAAAAAGCGCTGCCGGGCCCCCACGGCCGCCTTTCTCCGGCGGGTGTTCGGCACCGGGGTCCGGCGCGGTGCTGGGGGCCGCGGGCGCTCGGCGGGGCCGGGCGGCGCGGTGCCGCCCGCCTCTTCGCCGCTGCTGACTCAGGAGCAGGCTCCGTCCCTCCGCACACCTCCCAGGGGCGGCCGCCGCGTTCCGCGCAGGATCACTGCCCAGAGACACCCCCTACCCCTCCCCAACACATGCCGCTCGGAGCCGCCCCAGCGCGGAGGCCACCGAGGCTGCGGAAAAAAGCCACACCTGTGGCCAGCGGCAGCGACCCGGGGAAGGGAGGGGCGGGAAGTGGGGACGCGGGGTTGGTCTGACTCCGTTCCCAGAGGGAGCGGGGGCTTCCTGCCAGCAGCGAGGAGACGAGGTGCCGCGCCTCCATCTTGAGGAGGGGGCGCGGGGGGCAGCAAGTGACCCCGCCCCCTGGCGGGGCTGCGAGCTCGAAATGGCGCCCCCGGCGTGTGGGGCCGGTGTTAACCCCACAGGGGGTAGGTGATCCCGTACACGTTCACGTCCACCTAGCCTGCCACTGCTGCCTTCCGCAGCGGGATCCAGCGGCAGTGGAGCTGCGTTAGCTTCCATAGGATTACCCCGAGAGGGGTTTTACCTTGTCCCTATCTCTGCTGCTGCTGGAGGTAAAGCAGCAAGAGGCTTCCAGGTTTAAGATCTTAATCAAAAGTCTTAAGGTGTTGAACCAACAAGCTTTTGTGAGAAGGTAGCTGAGCCCTCTGTGCCATGTGGCTTGGTGTACTGGTGCTCCAAAGGCATCAGCAGTATCCTTGTCTGTCAGCCAAGGGGCCTCAAAAATGGGATCCCACCACTGTTGTATGGCCGTGCTGTGGGAAGGTCTCTCCAGACCTTTGCCACGCACATGGCTTTTGGGTGCTCCATGTCCACGTTCAGTGTTCTGGGGCTAGCACCTGGCTGCCATAAACCCCCCCGGTCTGCATGTCCTTTTTCTACCTTCCTTCTGATTCTTACCTTTCCAGCTTTAAAAAAACCTTGGGGCAGGGACCTGATGCTGCTCAGCTGTCAAAGCCCTTCATCCTAATGACAAGTATGTCTCTCTCAAGCAGCTGTAAGAGTACCCAGAGCTTATTCAGCACAGCTTTTCAATGAAATACTCAGCATTTCTGTGTCTTTGATTCTGCTCTGTCCTAGTTCTTGCCTCATTCACATTTTCTGCTGAGGGACTCTGACATATCTGAAGTCAGAGCATGCAGAAATGGTTTGTTTCCTTGGTTTTTACTCCAAAATAATTTTTGCGTTTGGGAAGAGGCATTTTTCTACTCAACACCAAAGTCCATGTGCCATAGAGAAGTGGTTTAACTTTGTTCATCTTGACAATTTAAGCAGACTATTTCAAGTGAAATTAAATGCAAAAAGCTGTGAATTTCAAGCCTCAATTGCACAGGTTTCATGCTGAATTGCACCAGCCTGTCAAGGTCCCAGATCTTCTGTTCCACCTGCTAGGGATGGTAGGCATTGCCAAATTGTCTTTAGTCTTTAATGAATTGCCAACACTTGGGGGTAAGTGGTATTTTGCAGGTGCTATAAAATGATGAAAAAAAGGTACAGTAAAGATGTTAAAGTATCATCTCTTGGGCACACAACTGCTGTTACCTCATCTTTTTACCTCTTCTGACCTTACCAACTTTTTTTGACAGCAGTCTGTATGACATTTCCTGAAACTACTTAAACGTTCCTTGGTATGGGGAGCCCGTAACTCATGTGTTTGCTCTGTAAAGCAGGAATGAAATCTCTGCATTGTCATAGTGGATTGCTTGGGAATATGTATGCAGAAGCCTAAAGGAATTGTCTTGACATTTTTTAAAGTATTTTTTACTGCTGTGTTGTTATGCCAATTTTGAGTGTTTGGTTTCTGTCATTTCCATGTGTTGGCTGTTTTGGACAGCTTCTGGAGACTAAAGTCTGCTTACTTAAGTAAAAAGGAGCATGTGAAATCCAGGAATTATTCTAATAACACTAAAAGATCAGTGAGACAACTGCTATCTTTTTCCAATATTGCCTAGGGCTACTTGACTTTGCAGTGGAAGTGTGCGTGGAGAGAGGAAGGCTGACTGTCCTTCCTTTGTGAGGTAGCCCCATTTCTCATGCCTTGCAGCCTTCCTGCCAGGACTGGGGGTTGGTTTACTGACCCAGTGAGGGAAGAGGATTGTCCTCCAATGTTTGGCATGGTTGCGTAGTTAGTGAAAGCAGGAGAAAAAGGATGAGAGTAGTAATTGTCCCTCTCTGCACAGGAGCGGCTGATCTGGTACCCCTAACTTTCTTGTATGCAGATTGTCTTCTGCATTGAAAGAACAAGACACAAGCACAAAGGCATCAGAGCAGACAGCTCCCGTTTGAGAGACCCAACAGCAGCACCTGGTGCCTGTTCACAGTCTGCAAACTCGAGAAATGCTATGAAATGGTGGAACAGACTGTGAGAGCAGGTTTGCTGCAGATGGCTGAGGCTAAGATAATATTTTCTTGCAGAGCCAATTCTTGCCTTTCATATCACTGATGAACTAATAGGCTTAGCCCTCATGAAATACTAGGCTCAGTGTGCTGTAATGCTATCATTAGATACTTCATTAATCATTAGAACTTCACTAATCATTAGAACTTCAAAATGTAGCCTTGTAGGTAAATGATCTGGTTCCTTCCAGCTGCCTTCTCATATTAAGTCCATTCATTTGATCAGACAAAAACCTTGTGAAGCTGTCATCATTCAGGACAACTAACTCATTGTGAGACATCCAGGGGTATTTGGGAGTCTGCCTCTGGGAAGCACCCCTCAACACTGCCAAACAGCACTGAGCAGCTTGGTATTGTGACAGGTATAATGTTACTGTGGCATGCAGGTAGGTTCTTCCTATCCCAGGGAGCTGGTGGAGCCCTCCCAGTCACTGCTGGGAATCAACTTGCTCTTCTTCCTCTTCTCACCTGGTTTGCTCACAGTTTTCTGTGTGACATCTATTCCAAAAGAAAGAGGTTTGGGAGATGCACTGTTTTGGTTACAATACTTAATCTTTGTTAGATTGTATTGTGCTTTTCTGAAAATACTCTTTCCCTACCATCCATCTTAAGTAGGTAAGAAATATCGATCTGTTTCAGTTCAGGAAAGTGTCTGCCAGCACTGAAAAAGGGGGTGGTATTCACCTTCAAGGCATCTGAGACAGATTTTCTTCCTTGAGTCCTCAGTAATTGTGAAATTTTTTGAAAGCCACAGTGATTTCTCCTTCTTGGCCACATTTGTCCAGCATTGACAGTTGTGTTCACATGTTATTTCTACTGCCAGTCCAGGTAAATCTTCTGCCTTGACAAATGTTGTCTGAGTAGGTTTCTATTAGCTTCTCTGTCCTACCAGTGCAAAAGGTTAGAGTGACATGGTATAGTCCTTTCCTTCTTTACTTTGTTGAAGTATGTTATTGTTCACTGAGGCAGATGTATACTTTTACCCTTTCACTTAATCAAAACTGTAGTTTAGAGCTGTATTAGATGTTTTTTCTTTACACCTGGGCAGCTGGTCGAGGCCAGGAGGTAAGCAGGATTCCTGATCTAAGAGAACGGATTCCTTTACACTAACTCTCTCCTCAGGCCAATTGTTCTTGGTGATCTCACATTTGTACATACACACCATGACCCACTGCAACAGTAGGCATGCAGCCCCATGACCAGAGGGCATGGGCAACCTTTTGCATGAGCACGATGTGTCCCTGTGCCCTGGAGGGCACAGTGCATTCATTGCTCAGCAAGGCCAGGCCAGCACCCTAAGGTGGTGCTGACAGGACCTGGAGGCTCTTCTGATCACACTACAGCAGTATTTCCCTCATGTTTGTAACTGTTGCCTGCAATAGCTGATTCCCGTAGTATTCCTTAGAATTAGGAATTAGGAATCATTCCTTAGAAACAGGTCAGCTATGGAAACAAAGGATTTAAACACACTGACATGTTTACACACTCATTTAACTAGAGTAAAATGACTGTCCCTCCTGCCTTTCTGGTTTCACAACTGACTTCATGACCATGTCCATGCTGGCAAAGGTACTCAACCAGAAATGGTCCTTCAAGGCCACTTTTCCAAATCACCAATGGGATCAGGGATATTAAAGTAGATAGAGGTTTTTGAAAAGATGAATGGTGTCATCATGGTCCATCACTGTAGTTTTTATTAAAAGTGATGAAGGGCCCTGAACAGAAAATCCAAGGTATTTGCGATTAGCCAGGCTGAGCTTCAAGTGGTTTTATATCTCAAAGTGTAATTTTATCTTGAGCAGTATCTTTCACATAACACTCATTTTTACTCTTTTTTTATTTTGGAGAGCTGCTTGTTAAAAGTACATATCAAATATTTCTTACACAAGTGCAGTCAAACCAAAGATTCATCTAATGCAGTACTCTGTCCCATATCATTGCCAAAAGTAGATGGTTAGGGGAAAATATACTGATTTCCTCAACACCCACACTGTGCGTCATACAGGATATTCTTGCTTTGTACAGCTTTCTTTAGTGTTGCTGAAATTCTGCAGTATATGTTTTCTGTTACTAGATGTATCGTACTGTCTAGGCAGCTATTTTCCGATGCACAGAAGTATGTTTCATGGCTTAGAGGGCAACTCTTCCAGAAAGGTAGTTTCAGCTAGCTCTTGAATAATGGGTCACTTCAAACCCCTGGACTCAAAAGCTCCCTAATGTTGGAGCTAAACATCCAGATTTTATGTTCAGGGCAAGCCTAAAGAGAGCAAAGATTTAGCACTATATATCAACACTTCTGGCAGTGTTACTAGGAAGCTTTTTGCTTGGTTCAGGGGGGTTTAGGGACTAGCTTTCACATAAAGCTTGCAACTTCCCCATGAATTCCAAACATAATTTTAATACCTTAGGTTTATAACACTAATAGCTGAAGAAGTCATTCCCCAACTACAATTAACAGAATTTAATTTGGTCCTAAATATGATTGCATGATGATTACAGATTTGCAACTATCTTCATGGAGTTGTTTAATCAGCTGGCTACCAGCATTCTCAATCAACTAACAAACTGAAAATGCAGGCTTTGAGGTAAGTCAGTATAATCTATTTTAAAAAAAGAAGGTAGGCAATTTGACAGAAGAAAAGGAAATGCCTAATTATTTAGATGATGTAATTATTATAGTTATAATTATTATAATTATTTAAGAAACCCAAGCTGCATATTGTTCTGCAGCTAATCAGACTCTCCTCTGTGATGTCTTAGCATAAGAAGCCATTTAAAATTGCAATATAATATTTTAAAAGGCAAACTCTGGGTCTCTGGATATTATTTTTATATTATGTTCCTAAACAGATGGTAAGACTGTCAATTAACTTTATCTGACTTTAGAAGACAGTGTATGTTTCAGAAATGAAAGCCATTTCTATTTTTTTCTAATTATTGCATAATGATATTAATATAAAACTTATTTTTCTAATTACTGTTCTAATAATTATGTATTTCTAATTATTGCATATATTTTGTGCATTGAAAAAGTTATTGTCAATAATATTTTATTAATAATAGGAAAAAATAACTGAAAATTTCCTGTATGGCTTGAATAAAAGTGATCAGATATAAATATAGCAGCTATGAGGAAATAAAGAGAAGTCCATTGACAAGAACAGTTCCAGAAACTCACAAGACAGAACAAAAGATACTTGATACTCAGGATTTCTAGAACTTTAGACATCTATTAAAAAAAAAAAAAAAGGGTTTTTTTTATTCAAGGTCACATTATGGCAGATAAATGTGATCTGTCATTTTGGACAACAATATTCAGAAGGGTATTTTAATTTTGTTTTGCTTTGTCTTCTTAAAAGTAAATATTATAGCTAATAGGACAATATAATGTGTTGTGGCATACTATAGCAAATTCTGAGGTTTTGCACAACCAGAAGTGATTGATTTTCAGCACATTTGTTTTTATGTCTGAAAAGAATAGGTATTTTTTATTTCTTCAGTTTGAAAGAACTGAAAAGCTTAGGTCTTAGAGAACTGTGTTCTAATGAAAATGCAGGATTTAGTGGGATTTTTAATATATGAATTGCAGAATTACAGACAGCACCTATTTTTACATGCAGTCTGATGTAAATCACTAACAGTTCAGTTCCTGAATATAATTCAGTGGTTTCAGCTGTGTATTATTACCCCTGCAGTTTAGATCCTTATGAATGCCTGCATAAGGTTGTGTTTGCAGTTTTCTGGGCAGAAAAATGTAAATCTAGCTAAGTGCATTTTCTGTTCTGTCCCTTTTTATGTTTTTAGGCAGTTTTGTCTCATTTTGTTGGTTTATGTAGTGCAGGAGACATTTGTAAATGCTTATGGTTCTTTTTAACAAGTAGCTATTGTACAGTGCCAGAGATTATCCCTGTTGGTAAAGTAACATTGGCCTTGAATGTAGAAAGCATCCTGCTCTGAATCAGTTTCCTTTGGTCTGGGTTGGAATTCTATTTGAGAATAATAGAGTTAGGATCAGCATTATTCCTGTATTTGCCAGTGTAGTTATGCTGTATACTTTTCTATGTTTGATAGCCTTGGTAATCATCTTCTCCTTTTCTAACAAACTTACTAACTTGATTAACTCAAAGAACTCCACTGAGAATGCCTTCAGGATTCAAATGTTGTGTGAAGAAAGATTTCTTACATATAACTGCCACATGCAGAAGGACTATACCCCTGCAATCTTGACTTGTAGCTGCTGTATTTTATAACAACTTGTATCCTTGGCAACAAATGGTGTGGAAGAAAAATGCCAAAATCACCTGAGTAACCATGGAGACCAAAACAATGTTTTGGTAACTGGATAATCTAACCTACCTACATGACATATGACTTGATATTTAATACATGGAGATACTAGCTTGAAATTAATAATTTAGAATGAGTTATGTCTTCTTATAACACATGAAGCAACAAGCTACATATAAAACATGATAAAGAAAAATGAGATGTCTCTTCTCTTCAGCCTTTTCCTTTCTGATCTCACAGATCAAGTAAGCAAGTTCTGTTGTTCTGTATCCACTAATAACATGGAGCATTTGTGCATTCCTGTGCAACAGCTTACATTGCCAGTTCACTGCACCTCACGTGTGCAGGTTCCTGTACTTCCTCACATAGATTAGCACCAGACAAATACAGCAGCAAATGTTCCCCAGCAGTATATCTCTGAAGAAATAAAATATCCTTGCACTGTGATGATACTCTTTAGTCAGTAGGTGGTTTAGATGTCATTCAGGGAATTACTGAATTCTGATCTGGCCTTGGTTTGGCTTTGAAATAACTATTTATTCTCCCATGTAGTCAAATTGTGTAAAATACTTGCATAATAAAAAATGGTTTCTGTTGTTGTTTTGAGTAAAATGCTCAGATTAAGACTCTTGCCTGGAAAATGAGGGAAGACAGTTTGAAAGAAGGAATTTAAAAATCCTCTGATCCTTTTGGTCTCGACTGCTCTCTACAGTTGCGGTAGAAAACTGCAACCGGCTTCAGCTGTACTCGGGAAAATGCTGTGGGAAGCAAGTCAGTGAAATCCCGTTACAAAAAAGACATGTAACTTCTTTTTTACAGGGTATCCAGTGACAACACAGCATCCTTTGAGAAGAAGCTGGCACGGAGGAGAGGACATCTAAGATTCGATGCGGGAGGCTTGATCTTTTCTTTCTTTACCTTAAATTCTCATGTTGCATCTTTTGCATGGGTCTGGAGTCCTTACTGCCGAACCTGATGGGAGAACATGGCAGGAACAAAGCAGAGAGGACTAAGGTTACTGCAGTGAGATAATTAAACTTGCATCTGAAGGTTAATATACATGAAACTGCCTTTGCTTCATGGTGGCCAGCTACTGCATCCAAATGGGAAGTGTAAGGGCAGTAGGAGGTGTGTTCATGCTAGCTTACTGCCTCAGGCTCACCCTGGGATGTTGGGAAGCAGCCCAGGGTATCTGACAAGTTTGTTTATTTATTTACTTTTAAATCAGAGAAAAGGAAAGAATGCAGATGATAGATACTCAGTGAGATGATCTTGGGAAGTCATTGCAAAGAAAGAAGGTGGTGGTGGTATAAATGACAATTATACGTGATGTCATTTAAGCTTATTGCAGGAAAACTCACCAGCACTGATTTCAGGTACAGACAAAGACACTTAAAGTCAAAAAAAAAAAAAAAAAAAAACAAAAAAAAAAAACAAAAAAAAACCAAAAAAAAAAAAAAAAAAAAAAAACAAAAAAAAAAACCACCAAACTACAAATCTGTCAGCTTTCACAGTAATTAACAATCTTTCCTATTTCCAAATTTTTGTTTCAATCCTTCCTTCGCAGCATGAATGTACAGGAAGTGATGGAGAGCATGCTGGCTGAAGAACCTGAAGGCTGAGGTTTTGAAAGCAGTCAAAAGAGTGAGCACGGGTAGGCTGCGGGTGAGTCAGAGGGCTGGAAAATCATGGTACCTTGATGAAGCCTGGCATTTACTGTTGTGGATTATGTTATTGCTATGTAACAGGCAATGCGGCTTCTGCTCTGTGTTCACCATGCAGTCTTGAAAAGGAAAAATGATCAATCTTAAAAATGAAAAATCCATGTGCCATAAGATACTGCACATGACAAACAAAGATTGTTCTTGGTTTGCAATACACTTTGGAAGTACGACAAAAGATCAGTGTGGTTGGTTGGTTTATATTTTTGGGTTTGTTCCCTCCAAGCTCTTCCCTCCGGTGCTTCAGAGTGCAAGATAAGACAAATAGAGGCAGTCTTGCTTACAGTGTTACCATCACCATAGATCCAAAATCTGCATATGGATAGTTAACCATTATAAATTTTTTTTGTTTGTTTACAATTTTATTAAATATAGTCATGTTTATTACCATGTACTCTACCAGCTGATACGGAAAAATGCAGATCATAAATCATATGTCTTTTCATTTGCTGCCTTTATAATACATCCCTAATTTTCTGTTGTTTATTGCTGAAATAAGATCTTCCGGTATCTCTTTTATAATAGCAGGTGGATGTATATACCTCTTTTATAATAGCTTCTATTATATTGATATTAATATTGCTATTATATTAATAACAATAGTAAGTATCTCCCTTATAATAACAGGCGAAAGTGTTTTTCTGGGAACACTTCCTCTCCTCATTTTTTTGGGGTTGGCCTTTCTGGCTTATGTACAATTTTACTTGGACTTCGTATTTTTTTTTCATGGGGTTGTTTATGTAACAAAATGCAACTTATCTGGAAAAAGGTTTAAGGCATTTAATGAAGATTTTTATTTTTATTAGGTCTCAAATTTAGCTGGACTACACTCATACCTATAAAATCATTAGCAAAACAACTTGCTCTTTTCGTTGTTTATGTTTGCAAGTTTGGCTAAAACATTTACAGGGGAATTACTACCTGCTCATCTTTAAAAGCAAGCGAGAAAGGTGAACTGGTTGCATAGCAACAGCTTGAACGAATAACCAGGCATTTTCAGATCTTAGACAATATTATAAAGAAGAAATGCGATTTGAGCCATATTGAATATTTTCAGAAAACTTATTCTAAAGCCTACTGATACAACAGCCATTTCCCCTAAGCATGTTCACAGCAAAGAATGTAACCTGAAATTTTACTTCTTCATAGCTTTGAGATCTAAAATGTGAGCCATATGAAACTGTAGTGCTTGTTTATTATCATTACTTGGTCTACAATGGGACAACTGCAAACCTATCTTCCATGAAAATCCCTAGAATAGAATCACTTCCAGAGAAAGTTTGATTTATAACTCAACTTACTTTAACTTACTTAACTTATGCCTGGCTTTTTATACTTACCTTACAGCACCTAAGATTCAGACAGATTAGTAGTATCTTAAGTCCATTGGGTCAAGTTAAAATTAATATCTGAAAAAGCAAAAATGCCATTTAGTCCCACAGTCTCCAGAAAGGTACACTGGTGCCTAATCCCAGTATCACGCATCTCTTTACCCAGTTAAATACTTTACTGAACAACTGGTTTCTACAATGTATGTCTTTGTATTCTGCCATTTATCTTTTCCCCTGTGATTGTTGTGGTGCTCACTGTATGAAACAGGCATTTCACACTTGCAGGGTGGCCGGATCATCTCCGTTGTTAGCTGTCTTTTCTGTAGCAGCTATTTTCTTTGTCCCTGCTGTTGTAAAATTTTGGGATGTCAGGAATTAAATTACATAGTTCTGACATGTTTCTTATTTTCATTTTGCTGAAGAAGATGGTCACTAAGCCCACATTTCAAAACAGCACTCATAAACTTTTTGGATAAGGGTAATTCTTTATTTTCCTTATTTCTGCTTCTTGCCTGTCCTGTCCTTAAACCCTCTGTCAAAATTTGTGCACTGTTATAATATCCACCATATTAGTTTCAGACCAATAGCACAAGACAGTACTATTGATGGATTACTTTTATATGTTTGGATATGAATTTCTAATCTGTAAGTCATTCATGTTTTCTTCCCCTCTTTAATTAAGGAAAATGAAAATATCCAGAAATAGTCAATGTTTTATTCAGTTTTCTTTAGTGAAAAAGCTCACACTGCAAGTCAGTCTTAAGCACTGAAGTTCAAGCAAATATTATTACTTGTTTGTTTATTTTATGGAGCTGTCATTTGGCATAGAAGGGAGATAAGATGGTGAAAAAAACTGGGAGAAAAAGATGCTGTTTTAGTACAAGAAAATGGGTAAGTTTGGCTTTTTTTAATATCCCTTCTGAGCTCTCTGTGGGGCTCTTATCAGTATGCTGCGGTAACAAGGGTTTTTGGTTTTCACATTTTCACAGGAGTTGATGCTGTCTTGAAGTAATTAATTGGCAGAGAAGCTACTTAGTGTTATCTGGGGTATTGTAGGTCTATTGCAGTGATGTCTCAGATTTCATGTTGCTTAATATAATTTATTCCCCTTTACCAGTATAATGAGTCTTAGCAAACAAATGCCTTCAACCTTGCTGGCATAGATGATGAACACTTGGCTAAAATACTACTCTTTCCAAACTTCCAGAAATTCCCAGCTTCAAGACAGTTTATCACTAGAGTTATACCACAGTTCAGATTCTGAACGTTAACCAGTCCCTAACAGTATCTTAGAAAACAAGTGTACCCCTGTCACACTGCTGCCAGCCTGAACTTATTGTGGCTGGTGATCTGCCTAACTGTGACTTCTACCCAAGGTGGACATCCCAGGTAGAGTCAAAGTGACTGTTAATGGGTAAGATGCTGCTAATCCTAGGAGCAATTAGCAGTGTGCATTCTTAATGTTTATTAGTCTTGAACTATTACTAATTACTAGTATGAATACATAAGTACAGGGAAAGACCAGAATAACTGTAGAAATTCACACATAAAGAGTTGATGGGTTTGTTGGTGTTTTTTTTTGTTTTTTTTGTTTTTTTGTTTTTT
>JBCJKH010033430.1:0-44775 GCA_039877255.1 Loriculus beryllinus
TGCCTTAGCATGCCTTCCAGGAGAATCTGCTCCAAGATTTTGCCAGGCACAGAGGTGAGACTGACTGGTCTGTAGTTTCCTGGGTCATCCGTTTTCCCCTTCTTGAAAATGGGCGTTATATTTCCCTTTCTCAAGTCGTAGGGAACTTCACCAAACTGCCATGACTTTTCAAATATGATTGACAATGTCTTAGCAACTTCATTCACCAGCTGCTTCAGGACCCACAGAGGGATTTTATCAGGTCCTAGGTACTTGTGCACATTCAGCTTCTTAAGATGGTCTTGAACAAGATCCTCTCCTACAGTGGTCCTAAAGTCTTCACTCTCACAGTCCCTGCATCTGCCTTCCAAGACTTGAGTAGTGTGGTTGGAGCATTTCGCAGTGAAGACTGAGGCAAATAAGTTATTAAGAACCTCAGCCTTCTCCAAACCCAGGGTAGCGGGTTCTCCCAAGAGCTTCCCCAGAGGGCCAATGTTGTTTCTAGTTTGTCTTTTAGTCACAATGTAACTATCGAATCCTTTCCTGTTGTCTTTCACATTCCTAGCCATGTTTAATTCTAACTGGGCCTTAGCTTTCCTAACCCGGTACCTAGCTTCCCAGACAACATCCCACACCAGCTGTCCTTGCTTCCACCTTTTATAAACCTTTTCTTTCCCTTCTAAGTTTCCTCAGCAACTCCTTATCTTCATGGAGGTCTCCTGGCCCTCCTGCCGCACCTCCTTCTAGTCAGAACACAACACTCCTGAGCTTGTAGCAGGTGATCCTTGAATATCAACCAACAGTTTTGGGCCCCCCTGCCCTCTGGGGCTATATCCCATGGAACCTTACTAAGCAGGTTCCTAAAGAGGGCAAAGTCTGCTCTCTTGCAGCCCAGGGCAGTGAGCTTGCTGCACGCTCTTCTCACTGTCCTGAGGATCTTGAACTCAACCATCTCATGATCGCTACAACCAAAGCTGCCCTGGAGCATCACTTTTCCAACCAGCCCCTCCCTGTCAGTGAGCACGAGGTCAAGCATGGCACCTCTCCTTGTCAGTTCCTCTATTACTTGCAGAAGAAAGTTGTCTTTCACAAAACTGAGTAACCGCCTGGATTGCTTGTGGTGGGCCGTACTGTCACTCCAACAGATGTCAGGGCGGTTGAAGTCCTTCATGAGGATAAGGGCCTGCGAGCGTGAGGCTGTTCCTATTTGTCTGCAGAGCACTTTAGTCACAGAGTCTTCATCAGGTGGTCTGTAGCAGATCCCCACAGTAATGTCCCTCCAAGCTGTTCTCCCTCTGACCCTCACCCACAAACTCTGCTAATTGATTACCTGTCCCCAGACAGAGTTCCATACTCTCCAGCCTATCACTGACATAAATAGCAACTCCCCTCCCCATCTGCCAGGCTTGTCTTTCCTAAAACGCCTGTAACCTTCCATTCCAACACTACAGTCATAGGAGCCATCCCACCATGTTTCTGTAATATCAATGATATCATATCCCTGTAGACATGCACACATCTCTAATTGTTCCTGTTCCTTCCCCATAGTACAGGCATTTGTATAGAGGCATCTGAGCTGAGCTCCAAATGAAGCCGGCTCATTGGCTGGAGTAGCTGGAATGATCTCTACATTGCTCCAAGCATTTATTATAGGTGCTGGCAGCTGACTGGGTGTGTTGGGATGGAACGATGCCTCCCTCCCCCAACACATCTGGTTTAAAGCTGTCTTGACCAGTCTGGCAAGCCTCCTACCAAAACAGCAATTCCCCTTCATTGTCAGACCAGCTCCACCAGCTTCTAGTAGGCCTGGCCTCTCAAATCAAGTCCAGTGTTGTAAATACCCAACCCCTTGACTATGGCACCACTGTTCTAACCATTGATTAACCTGGCCAATCCTCCTAATCTTTTTAAGGTACTCCCCTGTGTCCTGGAGAATTGATGAAAAGACAATCTGAGCTCCAGAGCCCCTAACCACCTCTCCCAAGGCTCTGTAGTCCTTCTTTATGTTCTCCAGACTAATACTATCTATATCACTCGCACCCACATGGACAACTAGAAGTGGGTAACAGTCAGTGGGACTTAGTAGAGCAGGCAGCCCCTCTGCAACATCCCTGATCTGTGCCCCTGGTAGGCAACACAACTCCCTTGAGAGTGGGTCAGGCCGACAGATGGGTGCCCCTGCGCCTTTCACAGTAGAGTCCCCTACTACTATGACTCACCGCTTTTTCCTGGCGGCACCAGCAGTGATCTTCTTTACCAGTGCATCAGCCTGTTGTTCATGTGGTAAGTTGTGTGTTTCCTTGTTAGTCCCTTGCAGAACTGCAAAGCGGTTCTGGGTGGGGACAACAGATTTAGAAGGAAGCCCCTTGCTTTTAATTGTCCTTGTCCTCCTTTTTCTGTTGGTATTTTTTGTTACTAGTTCCCAGCTTCCTGGGTGAATGCCATCCCTTTCTCCATGAGCTACAATGGACGCTTGAGAACCCTGCACAGTTTGGGCCTGGATCAAGCATTCCTGCTCCCTCTCAGCTTCCCTGACATCTTTCAGCCTACTGACAGCATCCCCCAGCTCAGCCCCTGCTGCAGCAGGACCTGCACCAGGGAGCACAGAGTGCAGCCCTGCTGCTGTGCACACTCCTCTCCCCAGACCAGTGCAGGCCCTCTCTGCACCCCGAGCTCTGCGCTGCACCCTCCCCTCTCATCGGCTCTGCGTGGTGCTGACGCTGCCACTGCCAGGGCAGCCAAACTGCCGCACTCACTGAGGCGCCATGCTCTGGTCGCTGCGCTCCCTGGGCAGGTTTTTACCCGCTCAGGGTGGTGCCGCCCCTCCTGACTCCCCTCCTGTCAGTCCCTGCTCCCCTCAGCAGAGCTGCCGGCTCCTGGGCAAGTCCTGTCAAGGGCTTGAGACTCCCTCGGTGGCTGTTGCCGCTCTGAGGTGAGGCTCCTGGACGCTGATCTCCCCCAGCTCCGGTGTTGAAGGCGTCCTCTCTAGAGCTACTCACCTCAGCAACTGACCCAGTATCATCCTATACATGTCTTTCCATACATTATACTCTCCTGGGTTTCTGTGAGCCAACTCTTTTGAAGAAATGAAGAATTTTGCATTCGTGTCATTTTGTTAAAAAAATTTCTTTTTAGTCATTAGCCAGAGGTTGTATGTATCTGAAGGTAACTTCAAGTAGTACATAAGAATCGTATCTCACAGTAATCTAACAGAGAAGATATTTTTGATACTAGTATGGGTACTCTAAACTACTTAGGCAGCAGAAGACCACTTATCTTGCTCTCCCTCCAATGCATCATAGCCTGATTCATCAATGAAAGCAGTCAGGTTGCAACAAAGCAAACTTCAGCTGCTATGCCACTTCCTCCATCGAAAATAGGCTGTGTGAGGTAATCAAGGAATACTACCCTCTTTTCCAGTAACAGGTTTAACAAACAAATAAAAAAAAAAAAATGCAGCTTTGAATTTGGAAAATTCATGTCCAGGAGAGTCTTGTCATTTTATTTTCAAGCTGTATTTCCAACTCTAGTCAAAGTTGTCTTATTAATGTTTAGCACTTGAGAAAAAGCATTAAAGCCAAGACATGAGAGTTACTTCTGTCACCTAAAGCAGTCCTAAAAGAGTAGTACTCTTGGTAAGAAAACAAAACAAAACTAAACCAAAAAGTAGCTTGTTTGAAGCATATTTTAAACCTGTACAAGTTATCTGTTGTGAAATGAATTAAGACATCACTTCCGCAAATTCTGGTTTGCATTTTCTGAAACTAACACAAAGTGCAACCAACTGGAAGCAGTAAAGAAGAGGAAAAGTGTTGCTGCACACAAAAGAGGTGAGATATATCAATGGTTTCTAGAGAACAGTTCAGCAGAAAGAAAGCAGAAAGGGTTAACCAAGGAGTAATGACTGCTACAGACATGGGCAACAGCAGTCAGACTCTTTAGCAACACCAGATCAGCTGGAAAGTAAAAAGCTCCAGATGGGAAAGCCCTTTGCCAACTGAACTCTCACTTTGCTCTTTCTTTTACAGACTTTAACAGGGCTTCATTTTCAAAGAGTATTTGTACTCTGAAGGATGTGATTTCTATCACCTACTATTGGCAGAACATCAGAGACTTAAATCAAGGCTTCCACTGGACATCTTGACTATTGGTTAAAGAGATGCCAATACAATGACAAACAGCAACAACAAAAAAGGAAAGAAAATTACAAAAGGTTTAACACACTTGTGCACTGTCGTGCCTACATAAGCCATAGAATACAAAATACAGGTTAAGTCTTTCATATTTCTAGTATTTTTATCTGAAGTTATAAGGGAAGTCATCATTCAGAGTTGAGGACACTTTCACAGTATTTGAGTTGCTGAGGACGTAAGTTTAAACTCAGAAAGGAAAAGTACACAAACAGTACTTGTCAAAGTTCTCAAAAACATTTCATAGAAAAAACAGATCACCAAAACAAAAACAGTTTCATGTTGCCACTTCTCATATGCCAGGAAATCATTACCTAGGCCAATGAGGCTGGGATAATCCAATTCTAACAAATTGCCACATTCCTATTTGTTTATAATGGATGTAGAAGAACATTAACTCTACAAAGGAATTCCCAAAGTAATACAGAAATTAAAAAATATACAGTAATTTCAACCAATATTTTAGTTTCATGATCACCAAACCAACAAGTCTAGCTATGTAACGTGGAAGATAATACTACAGTTCCATGATCCTCTACCTTGCAAAAGGATGTCCTCACATACTTCAAATCTGAAAAGCTGAAAAGGCCTTATGAAAGTCTCCAAAGTGTAGATACCCGCACTATCCTCCTTTTATTAATGTGATAAAAGCTCTCTAAAAACAGTAGAGGGCAGCATTTCTCCATTTCCACTCGAAAGCATTTCTCTGCTTGCTACGGGCAAAATTTAAAGACAAGGATGTAAAACCACAGGAGTCCGTAGTAAACTATATTCCTTTTCCCAAAGTCTTCATATTACAGAAATACACTTCACAGCCTACCAAATCAAACAAAAAAAAAAATGCCTAGAAAATACAAGATGATTCTGCCAGAAAGCTTTTCATTTCCTTCATAATAGTCCCAATCTGCTATCAAAGTTGTTCAAACATGTTGGTCATGAATTGCAGTGCACTGGTGAAGTGATGGAAGTGATGCACAAAAACTTGTTTCGATTTTTTTCTCTGAATGAATATATGAAGAAACATTTTAAATAACTGAAGAATAAGTAAAAGTTTTTAGACTCCCAGTGAGTGCTTAGGGACTTGAAATAATCCTGCTTTGTAATTAATTAACTTTCCTGTTTAACATTATCAGGTAGCTACTTTTGCAATCCTTTGAACAGAAAAGTTACATTAGAGTAAGCTACAAACACTGCTTATGTGATTTTAGATGACTAACAATCCTCATTTCTGGAACCAGGCCAATCTGATACTTTTCCTTCAAAATTATGCGAAGTGAGACAGATCTTTTCTGCTAGGTTTCTGAACCACCCTAAATTCTTAATAAACAGCATAATGTGATCTTTAAAATCATTTAGCTAGATCATAATAAACTTGTATTATCTACATTATTGTTATAAAAGGTTTTTATTAAATTAATAACTTTAGCAACAAGGAACAATTTCATTTCCAGATTTAATTTATTTGGGCTTAACTTACTGCTCCCATTTCAACATCTTCTCATTTGAAAAGTCATTGCCATCTTGATTTGGAAACATATTCCCTATGTCATCAAGACAAGCTCCTCCAGCAATTTTTTTATTCCCTCCTTCCAAGACAGCACTTCCCTCGCCGCCTCCAACAGTACTTCCAGCTCTGTATGTACAATTTGGAGGGGTACTTATATAACACTGTATGAAACAGTACCTTTCTATCTCCTCAAAATACCATGAGAGCCTCCAAAGAGTATTTCACAATCAATCAAAATAAGATCAGGAAGACAGTTCTAAAGACCATGCTGCTTCAAGCCCAACCTCAGACTTCTCTAGTCACATGAATTCCAGTGACTTGCATAAAACCAGCTGTGTACATCAGATCCTGTAAAAAACTTATTAGGAAGTGAGGAAATTGAAAAATGGATGCATTTCTCACCATACAAGAGATGATGCTTATCTCCAGAAAATTTTCTACAAGGAGCTTGTAAGATACACTTATTAACAATGGTCACTAAGTTAATCACTCCTCACTTTAACTGGAATTTTTATAGCATATAAAGAGTTAAATCTCAATAAAAATAAATAAAAAACAGTGGCCAGCTGAAGTATTCCCTTGACATTTTCTTAGACTGAAGGAAAATGAAAGCAACACATAAAAAAGGTTTTGTGCAATAAAAGTCCTACTTTCACCTTCTTGAGTCAGAGTTAAGTTACTATCAAACTTAATTACAAGTAGCAGCAGAAAGGTGGTTTGGTGGGGGTGGGAGTGGGGTTTTTGGTTTTGGTTTTACTTTTTAAAATAAACTGCAACAGTATTATCACCCTAGACTGTAGGATTGTAACATTTCTTCATTTTGATTTGAGGGGTGAGGGGTTTTGAGGAAAGCTACCCGATTCCACAACTGCCGCACTTTTCTAAACTAAAGCTAAAGAATCAAAGTAGATTTTTCAGACTCAGTTATGTAAGAAACAGTTATGTTTTTCCATACGTGAATTAATTTTATTTGGGTTCTGTTCCCCAAATAGCAATAGAAGAATAAGAAAGAAGTCTCCTTCTGGGTAAAACAGTTACAAAAAGATACAAGGATAAACTAGGAGTCAAACATGCACAACTTAGAACTACTATGCATTTTCAAAGAAATAACGTGTGTACAAGAGTGAAAGGCCATGGTTCAATTACAGAAGAGAAATAGACCAAGCTCATCATTGTAACACAAGAACTTCAAGAGAGTTATTACAAAGATAAATAAAAACTAAGTGCAAGAATGCAAGAAGTGTGACTGCTCAGTTCTGGATTCACTGCTTCTACTTCTGGCCAACGCATCACCCCAGCAGCTGCAAAGGCCCAAGTCAGAAGAGCCGTTATGGTCTGCTTGAGAGAAGAGCTCTGGAGCTTGAGCCACACCACTTGCTGATCATCTGTTGCACACACAATGAGCAAACAAAGCACACACTGGCTATGTCTTCACCAGGTAAGAAGGGCACCCCAAAGGCAGCTGGCTAAATGCAACTATCACACTATTTTTCCAAAAGGAAAGAAAGAAGAGGCCAGAGAGGAGCAAAAAGTCACTGCAATGGAGTGCTCCACCTCAATGGCACATTTGAGAGAAACTTGGATGGTAGCTGGCACACTCAGCCCCATCACAATAAAGAAGGAAAAAAATGTCCTCAACATGTATTATACGTGGGTGTAAGTAAACCCACGTTAAAGTACACACAAAGACCGAAAGAAGGAAATAATTATTGTTCTCGTGTTCTCACACAATGGAGGGGCAGGAATCATTCCTCCAGGCAATATGGGTTTGTCACTGAAACACATGAAGGACTGTACATTCTCTCTTGGGCATTTAGATGAATTCATGAAATGTTGATCACTTCCACCCATGTTGGCCTTTAAGACAGCAGCCCTTAGTTACACTTTTAGTGTGTATTAGAATTTCATTAAGCTGTGTCCTTCCCTCCTCCATATCCAAGATGCAGCAGTGTGTGGCCTTCAAAGAACCAGGGGGAAAAAAAAAAAAAATAACAAACCAGAAGACCACACCAACACAAAACACAAAACCCCAACAAAACCCAAAACCTCACAAGGCTGCCACTTAAACAGTGGCAGTCTTCATCTAAGCCTTCAAGGCTTTCTTTTTTTTTTTTGTCTGGTAAATACCAGTCCTAGGAATAAGATTCAAGAAATGTTATTACCACTTATGCAAGTATGAGTAATACCCACTGACAATAAATCAGGCTATGATTAAGCCTCAAGTAAAGCATAAAAACACACCTCATGCTAACAAAGCCCTGGTGCAACTTTCCGCATTCACAAAAGAGAAGTGACCAAGCATAGTGTCAGCAATAAGATAGAACTGACTAGTGGCATACCAGATGATCAGCCAGTGAGCTCAACCATCCTGAAATCTCTCTTCAAGTAAGAGAGAAAGCCTTTTGGTTTCTTGCCATAAAGAAATCTAAATACCTCTGCCTACTGGAGGAATCGTGTTGAAGACCATATGTCCAACTACGAACAACCCTACGCTTACTCACCCACTGTTCTCTCCCACTGTTTTCATTACAACAGGAAACTATGCCAGATCTGTTGACTCTGAGGGTCCAGTTTCATGACCAGCAGTCAAACAGGACAAACATTTTGATTCTGCTGCCAAGAGAATCACTGCTGTCTTCCCCTTCTCCTTCCAGAAGTGTTAAGCTGTTAAGTCTTATTTTACCTGTCTTTTCACAAGTAACTGAGTCAGTTTAACTGCTCAACACTTTTTAATTCACCATCCCAGCAGCTACCTTTGAATTTCTCTAGTGCTCATTATACTTTTCCGTGAGCTGGTTTTACTCACTAGCCAGCAGAAGTGCATACCAAGCTCTACTAGGTTCCTAATAGGTGAGCAGTGAAGAAGGTAGAAGCACTCGCAGTTAGCAACCCAGTAGATCAGTTCACTGTCACTTATGAATCATAGAATGCTTAGGGTTGGAAAGGACCTTAAAATCACCTAGTACCAACGCTCCTGCCATGGGCAGGAACACCTCACACTAGACCATGTTGCCCAAGATTCTGTCTAACAGACAGGAAGCCATGGATCGAATTCCGCTCCCATAGGTAACAGGGATAGCAAAGCAAAAACTAGCATTAATGAATCCTACCTGAGTTGAAACAACCTGGAAGATTACTCAGGTTATGATCATCAGCTCCTCTGAAATAAACCCACACAGTTTCAGGCAAGCAAATGGAGTTGTGAATATATTTTGAAGGGGTCTTAATTATACAAAAAAAAAAAAAAAAAAGAACCCAGCTGTCACTTATCTGTAGCATTAATTAGAAGTTTTTCTTTTAAAACAGAGGGGAGATAAACAATAACTTAAACACAACTCAAGAGCTTCATGTAAGATTAATCAGCCTCACGCAAATACCTCACGTATGTGGCATCCAGCTTCTTTGAGCACACAAACTCAAAAAAAATACAAACTCTACATTGATGTGCCTGCCTGAAAAACTGTACAATTCTAATAATTTTTTGGACCCTGCATACTTGCAGTCACTTAGAAGCAAACACATGTAAACAAAGATTACCCCTGGGGATGCTCTGCATACAAAGCACATGCCACAGATTTAAACTTTTGTTTTGTATTTTATGTGCATTTTGGCAAGACTAGACAATCAAGTAAGAGGACAAGATTACTATACAGCAACTGCCTCTAGCCCAGAAAGCCCTTGAATCCTGAACTGTGTGGCTGGGAGAATACCAAATATAAAGTGAATATAAAGTGAAAGAGAATTCTGAATTTAAGAGAATACCCTTAAAAAGAACTTAAATGCAGGAAGCTTATTATATCCTTTTAATTGATACACAGAAAGAACAAACTTTTACTAATTATTTGCCTTAAGTCTATTTTCTCATGCCTTCTTAGTACAGCTTTTCAGATTTTGCATATCAGGTTCCTTTTATCATTCCCACTACTGTCAGTCTCTGCCACCTTCAACTTCAACACTCTTGGTGTCCTTACCCACCACCTTCAAACTCATTCATCTTCAAAACCCAAGACAAGCCACCTTCAGTTCCACCCATGGAAGCAGAAGCAAAGTATTTCTTAAGTTCTTTAGCTTCAATCTCTGGATTTAACTGATCTCCTGCCATCTTGTGCTGCATTGGGCTTTTTTATTTGACATGCAGGGGTTAGAATCGTGACCCCCTGCCAAAGTACACATGCAGTTTGAACATCATTCCTCCTGGCATGACCACAAGATCAGTAGTCTCTGCTTGTATTCTTCTTTTTTTTTTTTTTGTCAAATATTCTTTAAACCCACCTATGACATACGTTACTCACACACTTTGTCTCCTATTCCGAATCAAAGTCAGCCAATCCTTTAGTCTGCAGACTGATATCCTTGATTTTCATACTTACCAACTATCTAGTAGGCAGCTGTTTTCTTGGCATTGCATACTACAAGATTACATGCAAGAGTAATTTCATACTATCTGCTGACACTGCCAGCATTAGTGGCGCACGATTTTTTCTCACTTCCCAAAGTTCTTATGATGGCTAAGTCTGCACACATTTCCTCAGTATTACAACCAGATGGCATATCAAAGCCAAGTGGTGTATTATTAGTACCACTCAATTGGCTCACCAGATAACTATTATTTATACACAATCCAATCAAATATGTTTGGAAAGCAAATTGCTTTTTCATGAGGACATGGGATGTTGGCAAAATGAAGTTCCTTGCCAAAACCCATCATGACACATCATTTACACGTGCCAACTTGGAAGGGCTGTTGAGGACTATTTAGCACTCAAGGTATTTCTTAAGCTTTTAGTGTAAGAACTTCCCATATTCCCATATTTCCATCCATCTACAATTTTAAATTCACAAAATTCTATATTTTGTTCCTCCACTTTGAGAAGGCATCCTCCTTTGGGCCCACCAAGTAATTTCTGCATCAAGTTTATATGTAAAAGCTTAGATTTTAATAGTTTCCATTTTCACACAATTGCCTCTATCATATTTTATTTCCTACCAACATCAGTTTTTAGTTTTCATGTACATAGTAGCTCAGAATGTTAAAACTGGCACTGTAGCCTCTCTTTATGCTTTTTCAAACACTTGGTAAATAGTACCTGGAATACAGTAATAAGTATAGTGGAGAGCCACTAAGACCGTCAAGTGGCTGAAGCACAGTTAAGAACTGGGAACTGGGCTTGTTCAACCTGGAGAAATGAAGGTTTTGCAAGAGTCTAGTAGCAGCCTTCTAATACCCAAGAGAAGGTTACCAAGAGAAAGTGTGGCCCTTGCTATGCACAGCAGGAGGAAAGACAACCTTAAACTGAGAGAAGGTGAGGTCTACAAAACCTAATCAAAGCCCTGTGTATCCTGGTCAGAAGGTGATGATGACCCTGTTTTAAGCAGATAGTTGGACTAGATCACTTCCCTGTGCAAGAGATCCTGTCATTCCCTTTTCACTTGCAACTAGTGGGTAGGGCAGCAGATTCACTTGAGGGAAACTCCTGAAACTAACAGTAATAACAATGGGACTTTGAATTACAATACACTGCACAATCAAGTGAGGAAACCTGCAGGAATCGCACACACTCAGTGTCATCTTTCCAACTTAGCCACCCTGGCTGTAACTGTTCAGGCACCATGTAGCCTCCCACCCTGCACAGCCACATCACTGTACTCATCCAGAACTCATGACTAAGTTTTAACACCTTGGTGACCCTTCATCTTTCTCCCTTGGTAATAGGCTGATGCATCATACATGCTACTCCTCTCTCAAGATACCATGTTTTGGCTAGTCTCAGAAACAAGGTACTGGACTAGACTGATGCTGCTGTGGTGTAGTCCAAGCAGCATGCTTCTTCATATTTCAAAATTAAAATTGTACAAACTAATAATTCCTCTGCACTAGTCTTACTAGGAAGACAGTTTACATCGCATGATTAAAGACAGTTTACATCGCTTTAAATTCAAGTGCTGTACTGAAGTACAGTACTGAACAAACAAGCTATGAATGCTCAAAAAATTGGGTTTTTTCTGTAAAAAAAATCATATTTTGTACTTTTAAGTACCATGAACTCATTTAAAACTGTTACTTAAATAAAAATCATTACTGTAAGCTCAGCCCACGTGCCTGCTCTTAATAGTATCCATGGTTGCAGTGATGCAAATTTGCCTACCTACATCAAACCAAATGTGCCCACATAAGGAGGAAAAAAAAAATATTAATCAGTATTCTTTGTACTAGATTAGGACAAAGTAAAACCAATTAGACCTTACATGGCAGAACAAAAAGTGGACTTAGAAACTGCTCACCCATCATGACTAGATCTTGATACTGAATTAAGCAAAACAGAATTATCAAAAATCAAATTATAAAAGACTTCAAGTTAATTAGAAAATTCATCTCACTGACCAAATTCTTCTCTTCTCTAGTCAGAAAAAAAAATTAACAACGATTTATTTCACATACTCCTCTACTCAAGGTAGAGAAAGGGGAAGCATTTAACACTATTACTAATCCTACAATAAATTTCTTTAATGCTGATTTCAAAACTGCCTGCTTATATGCATTCATTTTCCTGGTTTTGAGGACAAATAACCAAGGAATGTATTTTGCATTAGACTACAACTTTCAAGTCATCAGATGCACACATGTTCACAGGCAAGTAAACAGTTCTTTTGTAAGTTTCATTTTAAATAAAAAACTTTAGTTGAAGCATCAAGTTACTACAGCAGTATTTAGTTAAATGAGGCCAAAATTTCACATGAAGGAGTCAGGAAGAATTAAGTGCTGATAACTCCAGGTGGAGATGCACGATCAGTCTAAGCTCATGTAAGACTATGCTGTGCAGAGAGGATGATCTCTTCCTCTCCCATGCAGCATTTCCATGAGTACTCTTACTTGGTTAGCAAGCACAGAGCTGGGCTAATCATACCTAAAACCAGTATTTTTTTTTTCCTCAGAACACGTTTTCTCTTGGCTTAACTTTCCATATAAGTTATCGTTATTATCTTAAACAAACAGATATGGGAAGGTAAACAAATGCACAACATAAAACTAAAGCTGAACAGTTAATTACAAAAATGACAGCACTGCCCATCCCTTTTTCAAAATGAGCACAACAAAACTAAGGCACATGCTGATATAACCAAACTAATAACCGACCCTAATCTCACTGTACGAAGAGACTATTCTAAAAGAAATAAAGCAGAAATGACCCAAATGAATGTTATTAATCAAGCATGATTTTCAAAGGATATGTTTTACTTCCAAATAAAACTCCAACAGTTCAGACACCAGAAAGTCTCTCACTGGTGAGAGACAAGGTGACTTCATTCCAATCAGCCTGTGCTTCCTTGTGTCAAACATCTTGACCTTTTCTCCTATACAAGCTACCACTGAACCCACATAATATTGTAAAGATGTTCAATTTTATTATACTTCTTGAGGACATTTGTATGAGCAAGTTTTATGATTTCATATTATCTGAAGAATGCTAGACATCAAAGTAGCTTGTTAAAAAAACATTAAACCTGTAACTATTTAAACATCCAGGAAAAAAAGAGTGATACAGAACAATAGTTTACCACCTGCAGGAAAATAAAAACTTCCAAAAAAGCTAGACAACACACTATTAATACTATTTCAGCATCAGATTATCTTTAGCAGTTACAAATGGACTGTGTTAAAAACAATCATCCTAGCACATGTAATGTACTAAATCTTCATCCTAGCACAAAGTAATGACACTAAGATGTCTGTGTGTCTTTATTTCAATCACAAGATATCAAAATAAAGCCTCCTGAAATATACCCATAACAGGACTACCCAGATTAATCATCTTTTCTTTGATAATTATTTTTAAACATTTCCCTATAAAGACGACGTAGAACAGAGTCTGGAATTCCTTACTCTGTAATAAGAAGCAAGCTACTATTCTAGCCCATATAGACCGTGAATTTTTATAGAAGAGAGCCTTACTGCAGGAAGACAACAAAAAAAATCCACAAGAAAAAACAAAAAAAAAAAAAACCAAAAAACGCAAAAAAACTAACCAAAGAATCATTCACTACACTTTAGTTTTTTTAACATGTGCATAATTAGCTCTTACAAGAATTAACATCCATGATTTTTCTTAGCAACAACTAAAGAATCGATTTTGGTAGTCTGTGCAGCTAAAGCAAAAAAAAAAATCTACACTAAAAAACCTTCAAGATGTTTTCACTACAGGTAGACAAAAACTGGACAAGCGATTCAACAAGAACTTCCAAGATTGTAGGCTTTAATCAAAAGCTGTATCCTCTTACCTTTGTTGTTACAATGCATAAGCAATCCATTGTTTCAGCATAGCAGGTCTCTTTCCAAACATTTAAAAGGTTTATGTTCAATCACAGCTAAACACCATCTCAACAGAGGGAGAAACAGCACGCTTATTTAATAGTCAAAACAGTAGAATGCATGTCAGGTTTCCCTTCGAATTCATTCAGAGGTAGAAACACCGTGGAGAAAAAGCAGCAGGCTAAAATACAAATGCTTTAAGTTTCATGAAAGATTCTTAGCCTATTTTGATTATCTACAGCTGAAAAACTTAAATTTACCCTTGAAAATATCCTACAAAAGATGTCAAATCCTATTCCATACCAGTTAAGTACCTCCTCGTATTCTATTTCATATACTCCTCTTTCAGGATTACCTAACACATGAGCATCACAGGGAATCATTTGATGCAATGCAATACAAAATTATTTTACAGCAAAAAAAAAAAAAAAACCACCTCGATTCAGCTTTTCTTAGCTGGTTACAATTTCTAAAATGAAACGTTTGTTCAAAAATAGTTTTGGTTGCAAGCAAGTATTTCTCCCCTAACGTCATTTCAGCATTTGCAGACTGCAAAATAACTGATTTCTTAGGCAGTAATGAATGGAATATTCCATGTAGAAGAGGGAGAGAAGAAAGTGGCAAGGAAACAGTAATGCATATTGCAAGAGAAACGCTATTTTGAGCCCTAAATTAACCTAGAATTTCATTTTCTTTTGTAAGACTGTAATGCAGTGACAAGGCAAAGTTTGTATGCATAGGCATTATCTTCTCAGTCTAATAAGCACAGCTGGGAAAACTCAAACACTTGGGCAAATAAAACCTGCTACATACTATGAAACACTAAACTGACATTTTCATATATTACTAAGAACCTTATTATATTAATTGCCCACAAGTGACATTGAAAGCAACTATTTAACTCAGTTTCTGCTACCTTGCCCTGTTAGGTCCCCCACTAATACCTTTGCTGTAAACACAATGAAGTACATTGAAAAAATTCAGTAAATCATTTCAAACTACTAGATCTCATCTGCATCATTTTGCTTCTAGCACAAGACGTACAACTACCCAAACTGATCATATTTCTTATCAGCAAACTTAGAATAAACTAAATATATATCTAGAGCATTCACACTATTACCCACTTGATTCCTTGACTCGGCCATATGTATAGTGCAGGGGTGGGAAGGTGGAGGAGACCAGAAACTTCACCAAACAAGAAAACTATTCTTCCTAAAATTAAACATTTTATTTTACAGGCAGGTAGTACTTTCGCAGGACAAAGAAGAAGACGAGGATATTACAAATTACTTCTCAGGCTTAAAAAACAAACAAGTAACTCTCAAAATAAACCACACACCAAAAAAACCCAAACCATTAAAGAAGAAAAGCTTGACTGCATGCTAGAAAGACAACCCCACTCAGCCTGAATGGAATTTCAAGAGAAATTTTATACCATTCAGCCACCAAGATCAGGATTTTTACCTTGAGTGTTCAAGTCAATCCAGAGATAGTTTTCATTTTTACACAGCCTATAAAGTCTGTGAAGAATTTCTACTATGAACACCTAGGTGTCAAGACAAGACCCTGAGGCCTGTTAGTCTTGTCATAAAAAGCACGTAACTTCTCTCAAGCTGCTGATGAAGACTGTATGAATGAGGAAAGAGAACTATCCAGAGAGGTGGGGAAAAGGCATTTCTTTGCTGAGGATTTGTGGATCTGACTGCTCATCATGACTGCTAAGCACTCCAGAGCAGAGGATACCGGGAAAAGTCATCTCATAACAAGCATGCTTGACAATAGCACATCCACTGCACCAGAGTAACACGTCCAGCCAAATGACATTACAGCCCTTTACCTACCAGTGCACCACTGTGATGGATTAAAAGCCATTCTGGTATGTCTGCACAGCTCTCTCAAGTCCCATCTTTAGCTCAGCACAAACAATAGAATGTCCACATGGAGGGAGGGGAAAAAGAAGGCAATCACACACACCACAGTGGTAGAACAAAAAATTCTGTAGCAAACACCAGTACACGTTTTCATGAGTGTAGTACACAAACGTATAAGCTCAGAGAGCACTGTATGTAAAAAAGTATTTTCTAACTCAGAAGCAGTTTTTGCAGACTTTTCTTTAGAAATACTACACTAGAAGAATATTTAGAAGAACTAAATATTCAGAACAGATTGACCAAGATACAAACAAGCATTGTAATACAGCTTCTTGAAGGCAAGTTTTAAAACTCCTTGATTGGTCAAGCACATCTTACAATTTGGACCTCAGAATAAACAGGGGTGGTTTTTTTCAAAACAAGAACTAGGTAAGGAAACCAGAACTAAAACTATTGGTATTAAGCAGTTTAATAAAATAAGTTAGAACCATCTTTAAATTGTATTGTGAGGACCAACAGGAAGATGTTAAAGCGCACACGAAAACTTAAAATCTTGAAATTCCCCATTTTTAATGCACTGAAGAGTAAGGCACTGACACATAGTATTGTCAGCCATTCAAATCACAATTATGCTCCTGAATTTGAAAGAAGAGTATTCCCACTGGCCAACAGTTGTGGCATTAACATTGAAAAACAAAGGGCAATTCTCATGTGAGAAACAAAGAGAAGATTTTTTTTTTCTTGCCTTGCAGTATCTACAGATTCTTTTGGGTTATGTTTGACAGTCACTTTTTGTGTCTTCACAGGCTTACTCTTTTCCTAGTGTGAGAGATTCTATCTACAAAGTCACCAGGTAACTAAATAAAGGAAAATTCACGCACAGATAAACCATGCATAGAAATAACTCACACAAGTGAAAACAATGCTTTGGAAGATACTGATTTTGCACATAAAGAACTTCTTCATCTATCCACAAATTTAAGAGTACTTGTGGTTATTTAAATACTAATTTGCTCTCAAATTCTATGAGAAAACCTGCATAACATGCAGCTATCACAGGTGTAACCAGAGAAGCTTGCTCTATTCAGGTATGTCAACTGCCCAACCTCAGCATATTTGAGGAGACATTTCAAAGACTCAGTAAAGATCAAGCACTATCACCACTGCAAGCATTTTCTCAGCTCCTTTACTAAAGAAAACATTCAAATTTTAAGACACTGTAACCAAATTTATTCAGCTACCTTCGAACCTGGCTGCAAGCTGCAGCATGGCAAGGTTTGGTTTTCTTTTTAAAAAAAATAAAACAAAACACCAAACACCCCACACATAAAAAAACCCTAACATCATTAGATACTGAATTCACACCATTTATTCTTATAAGTTCTCTACTTCTGAATTGAGAAAGGTAAGGTTTTTCACAAACAGCAGATTTTTATAGCAGATTTTATTGCTTGTATATGCATTCTGAACTGAGCATGGGGCTTGGCATTGTTTTGTTTGCTTTTGCATTCAGTTTCACAAGAAGCCTGCCCCTGGAAAGCTTTTTTAAGTTCGGTTCAAAATTCACATTCTTTCATTTGCACAAACAGCTTGGATTTCAAGAACTGAAGGCAAAATACACAGCAAGCCAAATATCATTTCCCCACTGAAAAGTTAACACAGAGAAAGCAGTGAAGCTCCTGAGTGACCAAAAACTGTACAATATGCTCAAATAAAACAGACACACAATTTCTGCAGAAAAGTAGTTGTTAGACATAATGGGCAAAAACCCACATACAGATATAAGCATAAAGGACCAAAATGCTAACAGTGAGCATGACAATCAGATATAGTATATCATCATGTCAACCAGTACTGAGTCTTTATAAATATTAAGGCAAAGAAGGTTTTGAAGACAGCACAGTGCATCTGGAACTTTCCTAGGAACAGCTTGTTATTACAACAGGTACAATGTGACTGCATTTGGAAACACCAGATGAGAATATTGCCCTTAAAAATTCAGAAACAGCAAAACAGAACTAGAGTATCCTTGGGCATTAATAATGTGTTCTACATATACCGATACCTCTTTCTGAGATTTCCTCCAAGATCCCAATTAACCGCTTGATGCAACATTCCATTTTGAATACAAACTGCTACTGATTTTTTTTCATTCCACTAGAAGCCATACACCCAAAGTTCTCTCCTCTAGACTACCTCTGCTCATCTTATTAAGAAGTCACACAAAACTATCAAAACTTTACAGCTGTTAATAAGACATCACCACCCAACTCCCATATTGTAGGTGAAAATCAGGATAGCTTAACTTTATTCCTTTTTAAAATACTCAACATTGACTACTGTCTTTTTATAGATACTGAGCAAACTGGGCATGAACTGCATACAGTATGTCTTACTAGTGAAGGGGGCTAAAGGAGCTGCATTAGCAGAAACACAGTAGTATCAAGCAAAACTATTATTCTTCTTCACCTGGTACTTCTAATACGGCATATGGAACACTGCATCCATTTTTGGGTCCTTCGATACAACATGGACACTGATAACCTAAAGCAAGTTCTGCAGAGGGCCACTTAAATGGTGAAAGGCCTGGAAAATGTGCCCCTTAAAGAGAGGATCAGGACACAGGACTTGTTTTAGTCTCAAGAAAAAAATTCAGTGGAACCTACAAGCAGCCTTCCAGTACCTACTCAGACTGCTCAGAGGACAAAAGCCAAGTGCATACTGCACTATGGAAAGACATGAGAAACCATGATTAAATGGAAACAGATTTCTACCAGAAATAAGGAAAAGTATTTTCAGCATGAGGACAGCCAAGCATTGGAACAGATCAGACAGAAAAGTTTTGCAGTTCCCATACTTGGAGGCTGTCAACCAGTTCAGCTGGTTGAAACCCTTTGCACTCTGATCAACCTCACAGGTGAGGTTGAATTATTTTATGATTCCAAGATGTTTAGTGTTTTATTTCCACACTACTTTGGCATCAGAATCAGCTGACACGTCTATAGCTTCAGCTCTTTTCCTTACCTCCTCTTTTGCTTTCTTTTTATTAAAAGAAATTGGCAAAAGGCCTTAGAAGACAGTAAGCCAGCCAGTCTTCTCTACATGCCAGACACTAAACACATGGGCATGTGCACATAAACAGGGAAACCACAGATCAGACCAAAGTACTTCAGCCACCATTACTCGCTACAGAGATCTGTTAGCCCAAGCCACTCCAGATCCAGCTCCACCTCCTAAGACAAAATATTTCTTTTGAGTCAGTGTTCCGTGTTCTGCATTTTTTTCCAACATCCAACTAAAATGAAATTACTGTGGCTACTTCTAACTTAAGCTGAACAGCAAACACTTTTTAAGTTCTCAGATTTAGAATTATCGCAATATTAAGTCATACCTTACAGATTAAAGAAGAAAAAAAGAATGTCACAAAACTACTATTTCCCTAGCACAACACACAATTAGGTCCAAGGAGATTTCTACCAGTGATTCAAGTTATACCACATATTTCTCAAAGCCAAATTATCCCACCTACAGATGGCACTACAGATCACAGCAAACAGCTTAACAGGCTGCTCTCCCATACACATACTTCTCTCACACGACTGCTTGCTTTAGATTTGTTAGCTGCTTTGCCAATGCATACCTAAAACTCATTGTTTAATTTTTAATGATAAAACTGTATGCATATTTCATCCTTTCCAAATTGAATCTATGCTCTTTTTCTTTTGCTAATTCCTAGTACTGAAAGGATTAACATTCCTTTCCTGCTTATCAGTGTCTTGAATCTTTTTTTTTTCTGGGTGGGTTTTTTTTTTTTTGTTTTGGTTTAGTTTTTTGCCTCATCATCTTTCTCTACTGCAGATCAAAACAAATAAAACTGTCAACTAAGGCTCCAGGAAACATAAAACATGGAAAAGAAAACAGATTGCAGTGAACAGGAAAACTGCAATATGTAGCTCTTTTTCTAATGCAGTCCCTATGGGGATTACAAACTCCAGTCTTTGGATCCAGAAGTAGGAAGGCAAAAGCAGAACTAGGCTACGTCTCATTAAAAGTCCTCAGCAACCTAAGCTTGTATACCAGTATGCTATGTATATACACAAGCACACATTGCTAAAAAGTCACTCCCAAAGTCAGCTGTGTAGAAAGTTCTTGTAATACAATCCTTAATCACTTTAAGGGAGCATTATATTCCCACTCAAGCAACTCTCAGTTACACGATCAATCTATCAACTGGAAGAACACTTCTTTGCCTCACAGTAACTACAACATATATAATTAAGGTAAAAGAAGGAGCATTGAAAGGTATTACTTCCAAGGCCAATAATTTGCAAACAATTAAAACGTGTCCAATTCTTACCACCTACAGTCCTACCAGCCCAGCAAGCAATAAAATAGAGCTTAAAAAGTGGCTGTGGTTGTATCTGATTAATGAACTAACATTGAATTGGGCAGCAGCCTTGCAAGTCCAAAAGTAACAGGTTTTGTTAAGCTAACAAACAAAAAAACTAGCTATGAACAAAATGTGATCTACTACACTCAGGTTCCCTCCAATCTCTACTAAATTTCAGCAAGCAGAACAAATCATTGAACACATACTACACCAGAACTGTTACAGGCTTAGGCTGATTAAAACCAAATATATAAAACAAATCTCAACTAGGAACCTAAAAAAGAAGCATATTATTGAAACCAAAATGCATTAAGTTTTACAGGATAAAAACATTAATTTTCAGGTACTACACACAGCAAGTATGCAGAATATAAACTGTCAATAATATTGGAATTTCTCCTCATAATTTCATGAAATTTCAAAATATTGAGGGAAAGGTATTGCCTTACAGGTGTACAAAGAAAAAAAAAACAGTCACTGAAGAAAAAAGAACTAAGGAAAAGAATTAAGGCAAATAAAATATACAAGATTATATGCTTACTGTATCAATTTTTATATATATATATGAAAGCTAAGCTAAATTATGATATCCACATATACTAGAGAAAGCAAAAGAAACCAATACTGAATTACTACTCTTCAAAAAAAGTCCACATTTACTACTACGAAGTGGAAGCAGCATTCTACCTAATGAAATGCACAAGATAATATTTACTGTAGGTGAGAGACTGTGAGAAAAGTTTGGTTTCAGTTTCAGGTAAACTAGAATCAACACCAATATAGGCAACTACATTTTTAAATACTCCAGTAAATGTAAACTCTGACCTTCATATATGGAAGGTCAAGCAACTGTTTGACTTTCACATGATACTTGAGAGAAGAAGTCTGAAGGAAGACAGGTGGCTTTGTCACAATGCTCAAATCTGGGCCCCTTAGACATAACAAAGCAATTCACACTATATCAGGTTCTGTTCAGTAACACTATATACCATGGCTACCAGACCATACTGGAGAAACAGTTGTATTATCTAGCAAACAGTTCAGCTGGGAACATACACTTTCGCCTATGGTGAGACTTCCCAAGTAAGGCCATTCTTCCTTTCAACACATCAGTCATCTTGCCGTGATAATGTGCCTGTTGTCATTGCTGCAGTGTCATGGAGAAGCACTTGTATTCCTGGCAATCTATCAGCACATGAGAATAAAAACTAGATACAATTTCATGATTAAGTTACACCTTCATACGCATCTTTATGTAAAACTTAGAAAGATAAAGGGATACCACTACTCTGTACCTGATAAATTAGTCTTTCCTGTGGGCATCTCAGTCACAGAATGAGCAAACTTTTATAGGATTAGTTTTCCAGTTTCTGGAGGGGGGTCAAGAGAAAAATAATCACAAAGCCTGGATTTAACAGTATGCACTACTCTGCACTTCAGATTTCAACAGGTCTCCCCTGTAGGGGAAGCACAAAATGTGCTACAGTTGGAACAGCATAACACAAATCTCATAGCAGGAGATACCTGCTTCACAATCCTAGCTGCTGGAATTAAAAGTATGCTTAACATAAGCAACAAAATGGTTTGATAGGAATACAAGTCCATTACGCTGTTCCAGGGTGTATCAGAGGAAAAAAAAAGGAAATAAGAAGTGACTTTTAAGACAGCTATACTGCTTTTCAAGACCTTCAGTAAGGGAAACTGCCCATGTACAGCTCTTCTGGTGCTTAGGAAGATATTTAAAACATATTTGGAAAGCCTCTTACATCTTGTATAGGCACAAAATGTTATCTTTTTACATTTGCCTACAAACACAGAAAAATTCAGTTTCCCAAATAAGTGTTCTTTTAAGCAGCATCAAATCTTTCCATCACTCTTCATTTCTTTTTAAGCTCTATATCTTCCTTGTAAATCTCTTTGAAGCATTCAAATTCTTCTAAGTATTTTTTGCACCACAGTACCTTAACTTGGACAGCATTTCCAGCAAGTCCTTATGCAGACCAAACAGAACAGTTTTGAACGACACTGATGCCAATAAGGTGTTTCATGTATTAACATGACACGGTTGACTCACCTTGAGATTCAAGCGACCCAGATCTTTCCCATGAAACAACTTATTAACTCTTCACCTTCTATAGGTGCTACTTCAATACAGCCCAAGTGCAATGTAAACCCAACACTGTACTTGGTTCTGCTGAACTAGAGCCTTCCCATTAATTACTTTAGGTGCTCAAAGCTTCACTCTAGTCTTAGCTTCTGAAGCAGCAACACAGCATTCTTCTCCTATGGTTTAATTTATAATTTAATCAGAGTATTTTCACTACCAAGTCATAGTAGGATGCATCTTTTTAGAAATTGATATATTATCTCAAAAGATAGCCAAAAGTTTTACTGATGTCAGAACTTATCCCATGTACTACTTCTTCCTACCACAAGAACCATCAGCACTTTAGAAAGAAGTTTTTTGTCAAAACTGTTAACAACTATAATGGCTATTATTTGGTTTCTTTATCACTTTCAAGGAGCTACAAAAAGACTGTAGAATCCTTCCCAGTAATTGTTAAATCTGGATCCTCCTTTCCTGCCTTGCTCAATACATATGCATTTTTAAAAGATAGTGTTTACCCATCTGCAATTTTCTGAAACTTCAAAAGGGCAACTGTAATGACTCTTCAATTGCCTTATTAAGGTCTTTGCACATGAAAACATAAAATGCATTAGAACCAGCTTATTTCAAGACACCTCAGAAGACAAAATAAACTTTGCCTATCCTTGCCTACCCTACTGTCTACAGCTCATTTTGTTCCTGGCTTCTAAGAGACTCCATATCCACCATAGTTGTCCTACAGCTCTAAGCCTAAGATTCAGTTGATATCATACAACAAATATAATCACAGAAATAGCACAATGGCATAGAAATAGCACAATGGTGTTTTCCCTACTATTTCTAATATACCCTAGCATTATTCCACTTTCTCCAAAGATGACAACTGCTAAAGTGCATTTTCGTTACAGTGACTATGATGACAGTGGCCTTTTCTATGCAATTTCAGGTAACTAAGTTTCCAAAAAGAAATACCATTTAAGTTATCCAGTGTATAATCAAGATCAACAAAAACCACAAGGGAAAATAATCCATTCCTACACCGTAAGTTCAACTAGACTTTTAATGTCTCAGTGTTCAATTACTTACAAACCTGAAAAATACAGTATACCTACCTGCTCATTTTCTTCATGTAAAGACATTTTAGTGACTGTTCTTGGCAATATGCAACTTGTTCCTAGCTAGGTTAATCTTTTATCTGCTCATTTTCTACTGTGACAGAACACAACATGACTCTTGGATTTCCTCTACAGTTTCCTTTAAGGCATTTCTGATGCATTTTATGTTAGCTTCAGTATGACAAAGGTCAAAAAAACGAGCACTTTTTTGTTTTTACCTGCACAAACTCACTAGCATATCACACACTTGCTTACGTCCTGCAGCTAAGTGAACTTTCTTACACAGTCCAAACAGCATCTAACAGAGGTTACCCAATAAAGCATCCTAACAAGCACACACTGCTGGGTAGTACGAGCTCTCACACTTCCCCGCAGGCTCCAGCACTAATTCTTTGGCTGGTCTTCCCCAGTGCTCTTCCTGACCTCTAGTGCCACTTCATGAAAATGGGTTGTCACAGCACACTACTTTCATTTATGACTGAGAAACACACACATTTTCCAGTGCTCAGTATTGAGGGCACACTTGAAAGAAAGTTGACCCCTTTGGGGACAAATAACAGGTCTGACGCAAAAAAATTCAAGCAATGTTGTAACTAACTTGAGCAGGGAAATTTCAAATTAGTACATATCAACATGCATTTCCCTGCTCAGTTTTTTCATCACTTTCTAATAACAACTGGATTTATGTTAAAAAATATACATAAATGTATTTTTATGTTTTCCTTCCAGAACACAGCTGCTTAAGTAGCAGAGAATTTCTTATGAAGAGACTGAGAAGTTTACTATCAGAAAGATTTAACTTCAGATTTCCCAAATTGCTAATGAAGTAATGACTAAAGAGTTGTCAGTATGGATGAGTATAAGCATACTAAGCCTGTCATCAAAGCTCCAAATTCAGAGCATAAATCCAATTTAATGGTCACTTAAGGGTATATTTGACAACCAAGTGTATAAATTTTTGACTAAGCAAAATGCACACATCTGTTATTAAACATTCCAATAATAAAATCCCCTATTACTATCAATCTTAATAATTCAAGTTTTCTATGGAAATAAATATTTTATAAAATGAAGGAAGTGTAGAGAACAATGTTGAGCTAATAGTCACAAAGAGAAAAATAAATCAAAGATTTCTTTATCATACCTCTACACTTGGGCTAAGGCTGCTCGGCAGTGTTTCTGATGTCACTGTTGTGCTTGGAAGGCTGGAGAAGTCCCAGGTATTCACAGGCTGTATTGGTTCAGATGGCTGAGAGTGATCAATACATTTTGGATTGTCCAATAAGGTCACTTCATAAAATTCTTGAATATCTAAAGATGTCCAAAAAAAAGGAGTTAGGCTTTATAGTTAACTGTAACATTCTAATTTTAACAATATCTTCCCCCTGTAAAACAAATTAGATATCTAACGCTTTATCTACCTATTACAGATGAAGGTTTATCACCAAGATCATTTGAACTTCGTTAAAGGATATACAACTCACTCTCTATGCCCTGTATCTCAGAGCCAGTATGTCCCCACTTTAGGCTTCTGCTACCGACCCAAATAGCATGATCTGCACCAGGAACAGCAGAAGCATATGGAGTAACTGCAGTAGAACACTGTAAGGGATGGGTTGTCTATACTTCAAGTTATGGTATGTGTAATTTCAATTAACATAGCTTTTGGTTATTTGAAATCTACTGTTCAAGGGCAGTATAAGTAGGTCTTTTTTTCAGTATGTGTTTTAATTATATGACCACAGAAATAAAAGTGATCATTTTATATACATATACTGATGACATCAGCAAGAGAGAAGTTGCAAGAAACTAGGAAAAAGAGATTGATCAGGACTTATTATCATCTGCTTTTTGAGTCTAAGTAACACAACTTGGATGAAACTTTTAACAGTATGAATTACAAGTCACAAATTAATAAACATTTTTTTTTCTTTTTTTTATAACCCTGAAGACTCAACTGGAAACTTCTGTAAAACAATATCTAGCTGCATTAGGGTTTTTTATTGACATCCTATCCACTACATGAAGCACCAATAAAAATAACACAATCTAAAGCAGCATCAAAGGTATTTCTATTAAGTATAAGACATGAAATTTGCTACCACACCTATAAACACATCCATCAACGCTCAAATTAAAAAAGATAAAATTAAGACGTCTGAAAAGTTACAGGCTAAGGAAAGGGCAGACAAAGAAGAAGTTGTCATGTAAAGATTTTAGTCTCTTCCGTGAGGTATAAATCTGCTAAAGAGGAGTTATAAATTACACCAACTTCACAGAAGACGAATATATAGATACAGTTGGTCCAAGAAGTAAATAGGACCGAGGCACAAATAAGAAAGACATTGAACTGCAAAATCTTGTAGCTTTCAACAGCTGTTCAGGGTCATAGCAGAGACACAGTAATTAACTCATTTATAGACCTGCACCACAAAAGATAGACAATGCACATAAAAGAAGCCTTACTGTTGCTTATGGTCCAGTCTTAGTTTTAAATATATACATATATATAAATATAAAAAATATATAAACATACACATACACACACACATTGCCCTCCTGCTGTCTACTAGTCCAGAAAACTGCAATTCTCAAATTCCATTTGTATCTTTTATCTGAGGAAGAGTCAAATTCCTATCAACTGCTTACATTAATTTTTTTAAGTTATACTTGCTCTTAGCACTGCTGATTGGAAGAAGTAGCAGTGTGGGTTGCTGAAGATGTTAAGTGACCTAGATATACAGGAGCAAAGCAGCCTAAGAGATACATATTGCCTTTAAATCTACCTTTCACATTAGCTCCCCTCAGTCCCAAATTTGTCTTGTAGCTGCATTAACAGTAATACATCGATCAAGCACACTAAGGTACTTCCCTCCCCCCCTCCCCCCCAATAAGAGTACTTTGTATATTAAAATATGCAGTGGTTTAAGTTGATTCTATAGCTGCAATCACCAGCAACCAAGCCAGTAAGATCACTACATTATTTATGGGAAGGGGCTATTTGTGCAACTGTTTTGCAACAGAAATCTAGGGCACGGATTCTCAATTCTGCTACTGTTCTTTTAAGTCCGTGCCAGCGGAGGTAGCCATTTATTCATACTGCAGAATGACTTGTTTCAAAAAGCACATTATTTCCCAAACATCTTCTCCACTTCTCTATGAAAAACACCACAATAGGCTTATTACTGAAAGATGTCAGAAATATATACACTACTTATTATATATACACTACTTATTATTACTTAGTTTCTGTTTATCCTGAAACTTGATCAAAAATCCCTTAAGTTTCTAGGAACTTGGTGTCTATGTAATAATATGTACTCTTTTTTTTAATATTTATTTACGTTTTTGCTATTCAGAATGCAAACATTAAGTACTTAGGAGTGTAGGCAAGCAGTCTATGAACCCTGTGTATTAGGCCCACAGAGAATGAGTGCTAGACACCTAGATTTTTTTAAAGACAGAAATTCAGGCCATACCTCATTCAACCTAAAATATTTCTTCTTCTGGTCTACTGCTGTGTATCAGCTCACAAAAATATTTAATCACATGAGCACACTTAAATATCTACTTAAGTCATATTAATCAGTGAATGCATTATTAGCATATGAAAAGTTCTAATATTTTCCTAATTCTTACAAGTAGCAGGTAGTAAAATACTCAGGTTTTTTGTTGGGTTGTTTTTGGGGTTTTTTAGTTATACTTGTGGTTAGATTACCTCTTAAAGCTTGATGTGGGTTTTGTTGTTGTTGTTTTTTAAATGTTCCAGCCCCTTCCTCCCACACTAATTTCAAGACATATTACATCTCAAACTAAGTTACAGAAAAATAATTCAAATCAGACATACATAAGAGTAAAGGAAAACACAGATGGGGAACATTTCTAACTAGAGGGGAAACACTAGAACAGCTGACTAACACTAAAAAAATTAGGGGAGAAGTTTCAGGAAAACCAAATTGACAAAAAGTGATCTATGATAGGCAACACAGAAAATCGTCCTGGAATTGTATTAGCTTACAAGTAAAACTACATTAAGTGACCAAATCAGCAATACGTGGGATGGCAACAAGAATAAAAGTCTATATGAATCAAGTGACAGACCACCAGTTTTGAAAATGATGACTCTTACAAAACAGGAAACTTTTCTTCTTAACTTATTAGTAGTGTGAAAAGCTAAGCAGTGGTGACAGACATGGTATTTTTTTTTTAAGTATTCCTTATAGTAAAAGTTGACCAACTGAAAGCAGTTTGCTGGTGTACTCCCTGCTCCCTCTCGCCTTACATTCTTCACTCAGTTTTGTTTTTTGAATAGGCTCATTCACTAGTACTGTGATACACTAGAACCTAAAGCTGCACGCTATTAAAGCAAACAAGAAAGTTACCTACTCAGTATAATTTCAAACCCAAATAGACTTCACAAGGGAGCTCCAGGTTCACTAAATCCACAACACAGTAACTGAAAAAGCAGCAGAATTGAAGAAGCAAACAAATTTTTACAACATCATGTAAATTAAATGTATTTGATGGCACTTCAAGAGCCTACAACAATTTTGTCCAAAGGATCTGCCTCTGAGGACAAGGATTCCAACTGCAACATGACACCATTCCTTCAGCTAGATTTCTTCCCTGCTCCTTAGTAATCAGACATAAGGCCTCTGCTTGCCATTTCTACTGGTATGCAGAGTGTCTGATACTTTTTTGCTATATATTCATAAAGTACACTTGTAATCAAGGGTAACTGAACATCGGCATGTTCTAAAACTCTCACTGTCAAGGCAAGCTCTCTACATGCACCTTTCCTATAGAAAGGAATATGTAATTTTAGTATAGTCAGCCAGTAAAATAAAGCTGAGCAGAATTCTTCTCTGCATTCACTTATGCAGGAACCTTTTGATAACAGTAACTTTGCAAGCCAAAGATCAGATACCTATAATTGCATTTTCTTAAGGGAATGGTGTAACTCTGTAAACAAGGTGTTGGCATTGCTTATAACAGACCACGAGCCCCATGCTAAGCTAGTAACCACACATATGGACTTGTCTTGGCCTACGTGGAGCTTTGTTTTAGCCTGTCCAACTTTAACAGCAATTATCTAAAGACTAAGTGACTTATCTAATCCGAATAGCTTTCACCTAGCTTCAGATGATTGTGTGATATAACACCTATTTTAATAAATATTTATATATAAAATACACACAACTTACAATTAGTAAATAATACTGAAATATTTAAGTACATAAATTTGCATACAAATGTTCTCTATATTCCAATATATACTTGCATATAAAACCAGTAAGGTTTATATATCACTCAATTGTCTGAAGCCAAGTAAAAAGCTATACTTAGGTTACACGTACACACAGAGATCATACATAAAAATAAGAGCACGCATGTATTTCTGTAGCTAATAGGCATCATAACAAGTAGTTATTCTGTAGAGAATGAGTTACTTATGACCCCAGAACAAAAAGCTGCATAGAGGAGCCCAGGCACAAGATGACAGCAGAGGCCTTGAAAATAAAGGCACAGGTTGATATTGGCTAAAGGCAACTCATCAAATGCTAATTACTGGTCAAAGGAGATCAACCTTGTGAACTTGGCAAGAACAGTTTAAGGGATAACAGAACAAAGAACAAGCATCCAGCATATGTAAAACAGATTGTATATGCAAGAAATTCAATTGTAATATGGAACTGCAAAGTACTGAAGAAAGAACAAAGCACAGAGCATATGAGCAGTCAAAAATAACCTCAAGAAAACACAACAGTGAGAAGAAACGATCAATCCCATACAACTCCATGGGAAGCACCCCTGTACCACTCAGTCTCCCATTCCCTGATCTTCCCTGCCCATATTTTAATATGCTCTGGCTTTCTAAGTTATTAAGCAACTCACTGCATTTTTTATGTGATACTGTTATTTAGGTAGCTGATGTTGGACTTTTAATACCATGGTATAGAAGGAATCACTAAAACTTCATGGGAATTTTCTACTTATCCTGTGGAAGGAGGTTGTAGCAAAGGGGTGTCAGTCTCCCAAGTAACAAGTGACAGGACAAGGAAATTGCCTCAAGTTGTGCCAAGGGAGATTTAAACTGGATATTGAGAAAAATTTCTTCTCCATATCCATTTAACACTAGTACACCAAAATTTAAAGTATATGATTAATGATCAACAAGAAAATACAAACACAAAGAAAAGCTTCATATCTATTTACCAAACAATGACCAGAGTCAACAAAGTATTCTCTTTGTGTATTCACTGGCTGGTTGCCTTGTGTCATGGTTTGTGCATCTGGACAAAAATAGATGTTTGTATTCATACTATGAAAAGTGAAAACCAACCTCATCACAACCCATGTAAAGCCCCTTTCAAGGTTTGTTTGTCTTATTTTGGCTTGGGGTTTTGCTGTCTAAGGTTTTTCTCTTCTTTAAAAACAGACTACTGCTGTGTACAATAAGGACTTCTTACAAATGAAACTTACAAGTTGCAGTGCAGCTTTCTCACCACACAAGTTCTAGTCCATGAGACCCTTTGCTACAAGCTACAGCATCCAACTACACATCCTCAGCCCTTCCACTTTTTGTCCCACACTTTGAACCTCCCTTCAGCATACACTTTGTTAAACTCAAATTCCAGGAGATGCTATTTTCCACTTCTAACACAAATGCTCCTTAATTTGCACTCAACTGAAACTGCCCTCATCTAACCTCAGATCTAGTTGTTTGGTTTTATCCCTACACCTGCTTTTTGCAGTCAGACATGTTCAACTCCTTGTCATTTTGTCCACTTAAGCTTTCCAAACTGTTCATATTTTCCTCATTGCTTACTAATCATCTTGCCATATCTGTACATTGCCTCTTTCCAGTTTTCCTCCAGAAACCTACAGGGTCTTCTTTACATTCAGAACTAAAGTAGAGAACAAAATAAATAAATAAACAAACAAATCTAAGTTGTCATCACACAGCCAAAAAACTGACATAATTATCTGCTCTTCCTAACTCTTTTCAGTTTAATACCACCTCATGCTCTCTTAGTCAACCTACACCCAAAAACCAACAAAAAACCTCACTGAAACTACAAATGAACTCCCAGTTATCTCACTCCCTACAAATACCTCAACCACAGTTGCATATTAGCCACTACAATAACATACTATTTTTCTTCAAAAGGCGTATTTACTATTGCCTTTAGCTGGATCAAAAAAACCTGTCAGGAACAAGTCTTATTTGTAGGATATGTCCTAAATAGTGTCCATACAGGACATAACAAAAAAAAAAAAGAAACTATTTTTGGGATGAGTTCACTCAACATTCTAAGAAGAGCTTTCACACAGGTACTGCATGCTGCTTCTAAGCTCTGTTTAGAAGAAACTAACGCTTGTGCTGTCTCCTCTACCAACAATAAGCTCAGAGGCTCCAAGGTAATTATCTGACATTGCTAGCAATACAAGGACGGGTAGCACCACATCTCCACTAGAGGTAACACCCATTATCTCCACTAGTGGCAACCCTAGCACATTTCCTGCACCTCAATTCTAACCATGTTTCTCAAAAACAGGACTTAAATTTGCAATGCTGTCACAGTTTCTCCACACGTTTTCCTTACTGCACTTCTGTCTTAGGCCAACCTTTTAATTTCAAGCCAAAATAACACAGCCTTTATGAGAACTTGGCTGGGAAGATACTCACACACAACAAGATTCCTATAAAAGCTTTACCAAAGAGCTCTAGAGCTGCCCCTAATTTGAAGAAGGAACATGAAGCTAAGGAGGCTATTCTAGTGCCAGCCCTACACCTTTTGTGGTCTTTTAACACTCTTGCAAATTTGGCCTAGTTATAACTCGGGAAGCCATCTGTGCAAGGAGACTAGTCAGCTGTTAGAATTCAGTTTTTCTGAAGATTCACACCACCTGCATGAAAACAAGCACCGTTCTGCAAAATACAGGCAACCAGATGCACAGGAGGCACACGGCATTTCAGCTGCAGAGCTAAACAAGATGTTCTGCCCTTGTTGCTGGGGTCACTATGGAAGCAGGCCTAAGATTAAGGCCAAATATCCTGTCTCAGGCTTTCCCACTTTCCTCTATACTTTACCCAGGTACTGAAGTAAATGTTGGAAAAAAATTAGGATAAAAGCCAGATACCCAGCATGGGAGGAGACAGGCATCAGAGCTAGGGAAAAAAACACAGGTAAAAGAACATAGGAAATAAAGTGAAGCAAGAACAGGATAGAAGATAAACTTTCCCCAGAACCTGGAAACTATACCAATTATTCCAATTTCAACTTTCTTTTCAGCCCCTGGATGAACAGCAGATTTATTGACAAAGTTTTCTTGTCAGTAGTCCTTTTTAACGGTGACTCTGTGAAGAGAATACTGCAACTGATAAATTCTACAATGCAACTATTCAACACTGGATACACAGGATAATGACCACAAGGATAATCTTTTGCCACAATACTATTTATCTGCATACCAGTAGCTACTCAACTTACACTGGTCTTACTTGCTATTTTAGGCTACCAGAAGCAGCACCTAATCCCAAAAATTCAGTACACTGCACTGTCACACACAGATGTAATACAGCATGGAAAACATGTTAAAAAGCAAGTACACAACAACCCCACAACTCTCCACACTACTGAATTGCACCACTTGCATACAAAACAACAGGTAACTCTTTAAACAGGAGGAGCAATGAGACTGACTCATTATTAGGTACCTTGAAGGGAAAGACGTGAAGTTCTTGCAAAAACTGGGCCATTTTGAAGCAGTGACAAACTACACAACAGAGGCACACTAACAAAGACTGAGTTAACACTCCAATCATCTGGACACTAACCGAAACGTTTTATTCTCCCTCTATCTGGATAAACAAAAACACATTAAGTACTCAACTAACTTTGACAATACAACCCTAGGTCAAATCTCTCTGAAATTTATCCACCTTTGCAAAAGTTTCAAGAGACCACAGTAGGCATAACCACAGTACATCATTAGGAAACTTGTCTGAAAAACAAACACCTCAAAGCTGCAAGAATTATATTCTATGGATGTGTCAGTCTCAAAGGAGCAAAGATGTTGTATTACAGGAGATGCAGTCTGGAGAAAAGTTCACAAAAATGCAGTAAGGGTATGATTTCAAAGCAAAAACACCCTGTCTAGCATCTGCAATAGTTCCAGTCATATCCAATATAACAGAAGATGCAACTCTCTCTAACCTTTAATAATAAGAAGAAAAAAAGTAGTAATAAAAAAAAGCCCAATGATATTAAGAATTTTTGGATTCTTAATGTAAATATTTTTCAACTGAGTCTGAAGGAACTTGTAGTGGGGCCTCAGTGACACTTAGAAATGGGAAGCAGTTCACCCAGTAGTCTTCCTTGCGTTAACTGAAGAGCAGTCTTACACAATGACACATACCCACAACTAAAATTCTTTACAAGGCCTAGGCAGATTTAACAAGTTAACTGTGTCATCATGCCATATGCTCTATTAACTAACTGTAAATCACTGCAAGAAAAGTTGATACTGAGGTTTCACCAAAACCAAGTACTTTTGGTTTCAGTTATGAAAAGCTTTTGCTTTAGCCATGTTTGATTTCAATTTAGCCAGCAAATACAGAAAGTACTTCCATGCCAGTTAACTGAGAGGGAGCTAAGAGAGCAAGAACATCTACAGAGATGCCACACACTGCTCAGAGAAATGGGGCCACTTGTCACCTATAACAGGAATGTGGTCAGCCCATTTTGAGGGGTATCAACTTTGAGGAGTGCTGACGCAGCCTGAAATCATGGTTGTTTTCTGAATTCAGTTCAGAAAGTCAGTGTGAACCGCACTGAAGCTGAAAAGTACGTTTCACATTCCTAGATGCTTCAGCCCAGTCAAACTGCTGATAAAACTGAACAAAGAATTTACCTTAATGCAACCACCAACTTTACATAAATTTCAGAGACCAAACCTCTTTTTCTGGTGCATAAAAACATCTTAACAGCATTTTTTAAATATTCTGTCTGATTCATAAAGCTTATGAATCCAAATTATGGTTAAAAAAAACCCTTAATGGTTACCAGGGGGGAGCTGTTCTTTGGTTCAGTCAGGATTACTGAAACCATTACATCTTTTTCTTCAAAATTCCCACATTGGATATTTAGCATTAGGAATAGCCAGTGTGTAAGCACAATTCTCAAGGCAGATCTTTATGCAAAAGGACTCCAAGTGAAATAAATCAGACTGCTTACACATATAAAACTCAACACAGACAAGTTCCCCTAGTCAAATCTGTCAATTTATACCAAAAAGCCTCTATATGCATAGCTATAAAATAAATAGGAAAAAAAAATAGAATCATAAACTCAACTGCATTGGCAAAGATCTCTAAGATCATCAAGAGCAGCCTTTACCCCAGGACTGTCAAGTCCACCACTAAACCATGTCACTGAGGGCCTCATCTACAGAGTTTTTGAACACAGGGACAGCGATTCCTTCACCTGCCTGGGAAGCCAGGATATCTGCTTGGCTGGCGTTCTCCCTTCACCCACAAACATTCAGCCTTCTCACAATATTAAGTTCCAGGCAGTTGATGCACTGACATACAATGCAACCCCATTTCATCTCTTTGCTTGCCTATCATTTCTGAAGAGCCTGTAGCCATCTATTGCAGCACTCCAATAATGCAAACTGTCCCGCCACTTAAGACAGACGAGGCAAGAAAGGTAACACAGCCAACTTCACTGCCAGGGAACGTAGAGACAACTACTTCAGAGTTCCTTTGTTCTGACACCTGTGTAAATGGAGGTTTATTGTCAGGAAAACGAATATTTTTCAAGTCGTAAACTGCCTTATGTTTCCAGCTATAACTAGTGATAATTTTAGAAGACTATTTTAATATGGTCAACTGGAGCACTTAACCCATAAAAACACTTAAAGTACATAAAAGAGTGTGTGTAAACATAAGTCTGTTTTTCCTTCAGAAAGGCTAGACTTACACACACGTATGCTCCTCATATTTTTAAAAAGATAAATACATCATATCTATACCTTCGCAAGAACCTGCACCTTCTTGAGATGGAAGAAGTGCCTAAAGTAGAAGCAGAACTTCTCTGCAGAATTATTACTTCACTATTTGAAGACAAATTTGGAATTCTTCACTAAAGTGAAATTAAGTATCTCATACTTCCATACGTGGATATCTTACTTTGGTGTCTTAATAACTGACTCGCCTCTCTTACCATCAGAGGATCAGTAACAAGCTATTTTAACTACAACCAAGAAATTATAAGCTAGAAAAGATACCATACAATTGGTATGCCTGTGCAATAGGAAGCTTACTTAAAACTGACACTATTCTCAAGCCAATTTTAATTACAGGCCCTTGATATTCACTTAATTAAAGTCCTAGATGTCATTACACTTGGCTGGTTGAAGCGATGGCAATGGGAAATACCATGGGCTTTTTCACAAACTCTTTTAAGGAGCCACATTTGGTTATCAATTTTGTTACTAATGTAAAGTTCTTACAGTTAGTTCACTTAAGATACAACACTGCTGTGATGTCAATTTCAGAGCAGTGGTTGTTCACACTGACTGGCTAATGGTCCAATTCAAACCATTTAAAGCCATAATTACATATTTAAGAACCAGGTCAAATTTGTAGATTGTTGAGCTAAAACTTAATTGATAGAATTAAAAAGAGAGGACAACATTAAAAAAGAGGCTCAAATATAAAATAACACCATTTAATTTTCAGCATCCAAACGCAAATTCAGGGAGAAGTAACCTTTAACTACTTTATGTGTACCTAAATATATGAAATACTAAAAAAAATCTGTAGTTTTCAGGAATATTTCATTTCCACCATTATAAACCCACAGATATAGTTCTGTGCATAAAGTAATGTCTACTTACTGTTTGAAAGAACAGCATTTGATTGCCAAATTAAAAAACTGTACTCAAAAGATAACATGAAGTTGACAGCAGATCCTGACTGCAGCCTTCACAAACATTCTCACCCACCAAGGACAGGCAGGTCTTGGAGATAATACAGTAACTTGGAAAAAAAAACCAACAAACAAAACCCACACAAAGACAAAACAAACAAACAAACAACCAACCCCCCAAAAAAAAACAACAAAAACAAAACAAAACAAAACCACACAGAAAATAAATGGATTAAATTCTTTTTTTGTTTTATTTTAAATAAAATAATACTGGGGGAAAAAAAAAAAAACACACACACACCCCAACCCACAGCTATAAGTAGCACACTTCCTGGAAGAAGTATCTACAAGAGAAATAACTTTGTAGTTGAACCTGAAACTTTCTGTCAGAACAGCATCAGGTATTTAAATTGGGAACAGATCACAACTTCTCTATAAGGCACACTTAATCAGCCACAAAGTAATATGAAATGCAGTATTCAAGGTAAGTCTATCCTGGAGAAAACCAAATACCTCATTCAGCCTGCTCCCAGATCTTCACAGAAAGACAACAGGCAGGAACAGGCTCAAGGTCTTTCCAGTAACTGCATCCATCCTCCAGACTGCATCTTTACCACAGAGTCCCCCAGTTCTTTACCCCCATCATGCAATAGTCACAACATAAAAAGATACTTATAGGAAAACCATAGCCAGGAGCACCCTTCCATAAACAAGAATTCCCCTGACATATTTCCATGGAAATGAGAAAGATTCAAGCTGACAGCATAAATTGCTTGGGAAGTACTAAGCTTCTGTGTTACCACCTTTCAGAAAAGCAGTCTGGGAACATATACATACAGTCTGTAACAAACAATTATACACTGAACCAGTAATTGCAAAGTTAATGCAATATTCCCAAAAGCATGACACCCATTGCGCATGCACAAAAACTAGGGTCTTATGATTGCAACGTGCAACATCTAACAAGACCAGAAAACAGGCCATGTAGCCCACTCAGGGAACAACACGTGCTTGTTTTACACTCCTGCAGAATGAAGTCAACAGACATGAGGCTGCCTGCTGCTTCAAGTTCAGCACTACTAGTAAAACAATGACTATCTGTATGTGGACATGAGAAGAAACTATGTCTTGCAGGTTGGAGTATCAAAAGCTAATAGATGGGTATCTTATTCAATGAAGGGGAAAAATGGATCTTCAAGAGGGTTTTTTAAAATAATAACAGTAATAATAAAAAAAAAACCAACAACTACACCACACACATACACACACAGAAGAAGAAAAATGGTAGTCAACGCTGAAGTTTGCCAGGTGAAAATAAAAAGCACAATTACAGTATATTACGCTTCTGATACAAGACTTCAACGTTGTGATCACCAATAGGTGAATCCTCTTCATACGTATCCCACAAAGATTTTCTAACGTTTCATCATGGAGTTGGTTAATGACAACTGAGTACTGAAGAGAAATTCACACAGCTCGTCTAAGTAAAAGATTTCTGTAACTGACCTAGTTTCACAGCTACCTTTCATAAACATACACAATAAGAAAGACACACCAAGATTACCATCTTCTGAAAACCTACTTAAGATAAATAAATGCTCCAGAAGAAAACACTTCTCATACAGGGAGGCATGTTTATGTCTTGCCTGTCCTGTGTTTCTATCACAACACAAAAAGATATTTCAAATCCAGGCTGGACAGAGCCATAGGTGACATGGTCTAACGCAAGGCATCCCTGTCCATGGAACTAGACGATCTTAGGGTCCTTTCCAAGCCTAACTGTTCTATGATTCTAGGCTGTGGCTCTATGAAATAAGATACACACTTGTATGACACTAACCATGCAGTAAGCCAAGTAACAAATGTAGCTACAATGTTTGTTAATGGTACAATTCAGGCACAGGTTACTTTGCTAGAAAACAAGCATGCAGAAATTTACAAATTTTACTCCAAGATAAACTAACAAAGCCCTTTCATCCATTAGCTGTCATAAAGACAGGAACAATCAAAATCAAGGAGAAAATCAGCTCAGTGCTTCCCTGCAGAAGTTTCCAAATAAAGTCAGGATTCTGCAAGTTGTATTTATGCTTCCCCCCATCCCCCCAGACGTTCATGCAGGAAATTAAAAGCTACATATAAGTAGTACAACAAGACTTGTGGGAAAATTTTAAGTGAAGCACTACAAATTCGCTAGAATTAATAGTGTTTTCACTACACTTTAATACGGAGGGGGAAAAAAAAAATCATTGCAGTATACCCTGTGGCATTAGAAGTTTCTTCTTAAAGTTAACTCTGCACTTCAGATACATACTTTATGATGTTTCTAGAGTTTCTTCATCAGGAACATTTGCCTGAATCCAACCTGACATTAAAGTCATTTCAACTCATTAATTAATCTGTTACATACGGACTCGTAAAAAAAAAAAAAAATTACTCCTTAGAAAATTTTCAGGCAAACAGGTATGTGGAAAACCAGTCTAAAGTAATCGACAATAAAAAGTCACAGAAGAAAAAACTGCACCAGTTTCAAGCAGCTTGGGCTAGTCAAAAAAAACTCGAATAAAGCGAACTGCTGCTCTGTAACAGCACGTGTGTTACTATGCTAAACAAAAACACAACGACAAAAAGCACGTGGCTTCTAACGTAAGGACAAAATACCTTTTCTTTTTCCTTAACGCTGCAAGTGATAGCACAAACAAGAAAGGACCGGCTTAAGCACAAATGGAACGAAATTAGCCTTTACCTATCAAAGCCTGGAAAAGGTTACTTTGAAAGATACTGATGACACGCTCTATGGAGTTTCGCAGCTGCCGGTCCTCCGCCTGGCTCAGCTTGGAGCGGTATTCCTCCAGGAGGCGCAGGGCTCGCTGGGTATCTGCAAGCGGAGACCAAAGACACGGCTGACCCCGCCGCACCAGGTAAGAGCACGGGGGATGCATGCACTCGCGGAGAACGCAACAAGCCCCCGCGGTCGGGACCGCCCCAGCCCAGCCCGGCAGCTTCTTTGTTCGCAGCTAAGAAAGCGCGGGCGGGACCATGCCCCTCGGCGGACTCGCGCCGTCCGCAGCCCGCGGACCAGCGTTCGCCCCTCCTCGCCCGTCCCGCCGCCGCCCGGCGCAGCCGTCGTCAAGCATCGGCTCTGGCAGCCGCTCGGCACCCGGAGCTCACCTTGCTTCCTAACAGGCATGGCGCTCCACCGCCGACCGGGACTCCGCCTCACAAACTTTGAGCCCGACCCGAGGCGGCGCGGCGGGGGCGGCGGCGCGGCGCCCCCTGCCGGCCGGGCGCGGGAGGGGCACGGCGGCCGCCCCGCCTGACCGACCCGCCGACCGACCCAACCGCACGCCCGCCGGCCGGCTGGCAAAGAGATCGAGCGGCTCCGCTCGGGGCTCCCTCCAACGTGGCACCTCCGCCGGAGCCGGGTGGCGGCGGGTCGGACGGCAGGGTGCGGCGGGCCGGTTCCGGGCCGGCTCCGGGCAGGGCTGAGACGCTCCCACCGCCTCCCGCTCGCACTGCTCAGAAATTCCAAACTTTCCAGCCAAAATGGCGGCCTGGAGGCTGTGGGGAGCGCGCCCCCCCCCCCCACGTGACCGGGCCCAGCGGCCGCCCAATCAGGGCTCGGCTCGGGGCCGGTACCTAGTCGGAGGGGCGGGGGGGAGGAGGCAAGGTGAGCGCTCGCCGCCCGCCTTAAAGGAGCCGGCGCCCGGCGGCACGGCCCCGCCCAGGCCCGGGCGAGGCGGTGGCGGTGCGCAGGGACCGTCCCGCCTCCCGGGCCCTCAGGGCGCCTGGCGGCTGCCGCCGAGAGCTATCGGGGCCAGGGCGGTGCCGGGGAGCAAGTGCCCGCCCGCCGCTAGAAAGGGAGGCTGGGTCCGCTACATGGGTCCGGCTCCCCGCTCCGCCCAGCCCTCCGCGGCCGGCGGCGTGCTCCTTGCTTCCGTCCTCTCCTCCCGCCGGTGCCCGGCGGTGGGGCAGCTGTCCCGGGCGCACCGGCGGTGACGGGCGGTGTGTGCTGTAGGAGGGCGGGACAGGTACAACTGTGCCACCGCGTTGCTTGGCAGTACCGGTTATCCCCCTTAGACCGCGTTACCGAACGTGTACGTGGCTGGCAGCGGTCAATGGGCAAAAATGGACTAAATAACTGTGTTGGCAGTGATACGGTGAGAGTCCCAGGAACGGATCAGCTCCCGTTGTGCTACCTGCCGTACAAATAGAGAGCTCTGATGTTCTTGCTCCAAGAAGTTGACGGCCCAATTACACGACAGGAAGTCGGGGGAATACAGAAACCTTACAGACCTTACCGAGCAGCACATACAGCACCAGCATCCACCTGTTGCTGGGGGTTTTCCTTCAGTCAGCCTGGCGAAGAGAGAAAGGGCTCATTTGAAGGAGAATAAAGAAATAACTTTGCTGAGGTTAACAGAGGACATAAGGTTAATGTGAGGACATCATGGAAGAAAGCATGAAAAGCCTTGCTTATCTGAAAGTTTAAGAAGTAGGTTGTGTAGGCTGACAGCATGGACTGATCAGAATCATGAAAGCTGCCTTCTAAAAATTGGCACAGAAATAGTAATGAAGTGCCTTCAAAAGCAATACAAACAGCTTGCGGTTTTGCATGAAAGCAAGGAGGAGACAGGGCATAGAAATGGGTGACTTGGATAGAAACATGATGATCTTTGTGGCATGTTCTAGAGGCCTATTAAAGGGAAAATGTATATTAAAATTGGTGAATTTAGGGGTACTCAAATGCCTGTAGTGAGGGGGAATGTTACTTATTTCTCAATCAGGTGGACAATCAAACAGAACCTCAGATCTGAAACACTTCAAACCCTGCGTGGATGTGCATATGACAGGCTGAGAGGACTGAAAGTTCAAAGCAAATGCTGCTGATGTGATTTTTTTTGATTGAAGTTTGCATTTTCATTTACACTTTTTTGATTTAGGCACAACTAAAAATGTACAAGAGATTATTCCAGGTACCTAAAAAAAAAAAAAATCTCCTGGGCAACTCTTGCAAATTTGAAGTCTAAAAATCAGGACTAGATTTGGCTGTAGCAAAGTCCTAATTTTACAGACAACTTACACTGCACATTGATAAAACCCACATTGAGAAAAGGCCTCTTTCTGTCTTCTCCCTCTCTCCTCAATAGTCCCATGTTTTGTAGGTTTGCACCAGGAGTTTCTTCTCCTCCCACAGCTATGTCCTGTAAAATTGTTCATTTCTCATTGAAGAAAACAATATACGTTTAGTGCTGACACACATTTCCCATTTTCCTCATTTCCAGTTGTATTTTCATACTTCCAGAATTTTGGTACTAATGGTACCAGTATTTTGAAATTAAAGCATGCTAAGAAGGGACGCTGGCAGAAAACTCTATCATCTGGCATCATCAGTTTTCCCTGTTTACAACAGCAATAAATATACTCTAAAGGGGCCACAGTCCTCTTGATGTCAAAGGAATATGTACACAGAAGGAGAGGAAGAACAGCCTAAATTTAGCTAGCAGAAAGAAGACATCTGCAGCAGTTAGCTGCATCTCAGCATTTTGCTGACTGACAAAAACATATTATTACAAAGAATTTTTTTTCAATGAAGAAACTACTTTTTTATAAACAGTATTTGATGTTTCCAAGGCTTTTTTATTTAAAATAAGAGGTAATCCCATTACATACAGTCACTGTGCTGGGGGGTAGAGAAATAATCCCATATATAACACCCTGAGACAGACAGCATTTCTCACTTGCTACTAATGCTCCAGGAAAAACAAAAAAAGGAAAAAAAAAAGACGACATCAAAGAGGGGGTCAGGATGATGGATCAGCAAGCCAGGAAGCAATTAGGTGAGCCTTATTGTACCTCAGAGAGCTGTGTTGGTTCCCGGCACTTCTGTTTCAGTTAGAGGAGTATATTTGTCGATTGAAAGTGGTTGAACCAGAAAGCACAGTACTAAACTTCGATATATAAAGTGGTTTTGAAATTCCAGTGCATATAGAAAATCTTATGAATGGAAAATGGCATTTTTACTAGCACACTGCAGTAAGAGCCAGTGTTGCAAAACTGCCCTGTATTACACATCGCTTTTTTCAGGCTCCAGTTTTCAGGAAATTGTGTAGTTCTCTTGGAGGAGGGGAAAACTGGGTGTGAACCAGAGCATCGTTTGTGCCATGGCTTAAGCAATATCACTTAATCATACCCTTATAGGCAGCATACAGAAAGGCTTGTACTTAAATTGTGACTGGTGTGGTCAGCGTACAAGTCAGCATTATGCTATGCTGTGCTAAACACATCCTGACTGTGCTCCAGCATGACCCTTGGTATAGTAACTCCAGAACAATTATACAAAGCAGCAGCCTGTCACAGCTGTAGCCTGTTTGGCCCCAGAAGTGACTGAGGGTCTGACCTAAAGCCCTCTCTCCCTGCCTTTCGTATCTCACAGTTAAAATCCCTTCTTTGCCAACCACTGTCAGTAAGCCTGTGTGGGATGCTCTTTTTGGGACAAGCAAGCAGCTTGCTTCAACACATGTATCGCTCTACCCATTTGAAGACATGGTATTTAGGGGGGGTGTGCGATATGGGAGCAGGAGGCTTTTGGCAGCAAGGAGGCAAGCACAACACAAGCATGTTACCCAGATGTGAAGATACTTTCGAAACAGCCACCTGCTTCTAGTCCATGCCATTTGTGCACATGAGAAAAGCAGGCCCCGTGAGAGAAGCTAATAAAACTAGTTTACAAACACACACTGAAACAGAGACAATGCTTTCCCATTTTGAGAAACCATGCCAGAGCTTGTTGGTAGTTGCCTGCTCTGAAAAATCACAATAGTGACCTCTGCTAGGGATTTGTACCTGATCGTACACCAGCTCCTATTTCCTCAAGGCAGGCCAGCTGCCAGACGCCACTTTTAAAGTTGTGTTCTTTCCGAATGTCACAGCTGGCACCCCACATAGTAACTGGAGAGGTCTGAAGAACTCAGAACTTCAAAAAGTCTTCAAGAAATATTCACAAGATCCATTCATAACACACCTATCAACACAACAATAACCATTTGAAAACCAAGTCAAAAAGCACAGCAAACATCACTACATTGCAAGAGTTTACAGTTATCACTATGGCCAAAAAATTACAATAGTAATAAGCTCAGACAAACTGAGAAGGTGGGGTAGACTAACTCAATAAATACTGGTACATGTATTCATTTCAAGTTGGACACCTGTATATATGGGCATGTTGCTTGCATTGATAATATTAACTTTAGTCAAAATAATTGCTTCCAGTTGAAGAGTAAAGAGTAAAACTGAAAAGGTTTTTTTTTTTTTTAATTGGGCTTATTAATATAAGAATACACAAGAACAAGAAAATTGAATCTTTTTATCTTGTATTTGTCATCTGTTTAAATGCCCAAATTTACCATATAGTATAGCAGTCACTACATAGTATACAGAGCAGAGTACTTCCCTTTTTCATACAAAATTGGGAATTGTTACTCATGAAAGGATCTCTGACAGCTGCAGAAAAGCTTTCACTTCACTTCCCCTGCAAACTGAGTGCAATGCTTCACAGCTAACTGCGGAAGCAATGTAACTAATCAAGCCTCATTTCCCCTGGCTAATAAAGAATGCAGTCTGAGTGAAGTTAGTTTGTTCATTATGCCTCCACTCATCTGGATTCTCTGATGTCAGATAAGGTTGGATCACATGCCACAGCCTTACTTTCCAGGAGCTGTCTTTTCAGGGGAATGCCTTTTCTATATAATCTGTAACGTTGTTGGTTAAGAGATGCAAACAACTTCTTATAAAAGCATTCTGCTTGAATGAGAGCTGGGCATGGTAGCATGTCTTTTTCTGCAAAAGCTACTACATACAGCTAATTTTCATGAGGCTACTAAAGATTAAAGCTACTCTTCTCATTGTATTGTGCAGTTGCTGTCATACAACCCATGAGTCACGTGCCTGCTATATATACTGTTAACAGTCAAAATACAAGCTCACTCTTTTCTATCATCGTCATTCTTGTGGGTAAAATAAGTTGCTGCCTATCACACACAGAAGAAGCCAATTTTATTCCAGTTGTTAAATTCAAAGTTGTATTAAAAATCATGGTTTAGTTTAATGAAGCCTACTCAGTAGAATTTTTATGGAATCATCTTACGCATCTGTTTGATTTTAATTTTTTTCACGCAGAGAAGACTGTTTCTCCAGTAATGCAAGCTTATTATTTTTAATCTGTGAACCATACATCCAGTGTTTGTCCTCATAACTGAAACTTGCCTTAGGTTAATTCGACCTTGATCAGAATAAAGGATGCCCTTATTCTTACGGTTAGAGAGTCCAGCTGAGTATGACTAGTTGGTGAACACATTCCCATTTACAGAGAGAGTAAGAGAGAACTGGTCTTTTTTCTTTTAATTTAAAAAAAAAAAAAAATCCTTTTTTGACATATCATTGCGCAGTTTGTGTGCTCTAAAGTTGTTTGAGCTCTTGTTTAATTAGGTGTTGTATGCCATGTGTGTAAAGTCATCTCATCTTTCTTTTGCTCCTATAATAATCATATCTGTTCAGTTAGAGACAGTTCACAATCCTACAAAAGAGCGAATTTTATTATGCCAGTGACCTCAGGAGCTAGAGATTTATAGGAAATGATAAACAACTTCTATTTCATTTGCATATTTAAGTGTATTTAACTAATGTATAGAATAGTATAACTGGAATGCCCATGAACAATTAGAGTTCAGTGCCTGGCTGCTAATGCTCAAATGCCTTCTGGAAGGCTGCCAAACATCCAAAACAAAAGCATACAAAACAGTATTAGTTATAACCGTTAACAGTTACCACCAATATGACATGCATCAACCTAGATCATCTTCCTCCACACTTTCTATAACCAGGGCTATGTTATATAATATCAGCTTAACAGCGTCTTAGTTGACTTCCTGATGTAAAGATAAACATCATTACATAACCTGCCTATTTTAACTTTCTCAGTCAAATTAAGCAGAGAGGTTGGTGTATTGTGTGGAATGAGTGTGTCTGTGTGAAAACCTGCCCCAAGAAATAAACCCTCAAAGAGCAGGCTAGGTGTTCTTCAGCAGTCTTTTCCTGGGAGGAGTGCAGCAGCTGCTTTGAGTTTTCCTGGATCAAGTGCTGAACTGCTGTATCTAAACAGTTAATTTGGAATTTTTTTTTAAGGGTTACCCAATTAAAACAAAACCTATTCAAAAGAAATTTAACTCTTCACATCATATGAACATGTAACAAATCCCCCCAAAATAGGAAGGTTATCCAATTCAGACAAAATACAAGAAAGTGCTATTACACCTCACCATGGGATTCAGATACAGACTATGCAAAGTAGCAGCTTCTCCCAGGAAG